>JARQSW010000739.1:509935-660911 GCA_030142375.1 Calameuta pallipes | reverse complement strand
GAACATTTTCTCGCCAGTCCTTCAAAAAATATAGATAACATTAAATAGTTATATGCAAATTGAATGACTATAATGGACTATGAAATTTATTTACTCTTGTTATCTGTAATTTTAAATTTGTTTCCCAAGGACAGAGAACACTGCGCGATGATGTTGTTGCATTTAGTACAATAAAATTACTCTCAGGATCTAAACTGAAATTAAACTCCAGATTTGACTGTACATTTCCATAATTAGCGACACTGGAGCCCATTATATATAATTGTTTCACATGATCTGCAAATGTGACGTCCAAACTCATTGCAAGAGCTAGATTTGTTAATGGTCCCAGAGCCAAGATAGTCACTTCCCCTAAACATTGCATACATTTTCTTATTTAATAATGAAAGTTATTTTACAATTACTCTTTCCCCTCTTATGGCAAGTTATTACCAGGATATTGCTGGACCAGGGATACCATCATTAATGCTGCTTGCCCCGATTTATTTAATTCGGCAGTAATTTCATCTTCAAAATCAAAATCACCTAGGCCATCCTTACCGAAATAGTTTGTAGGAATATATTTCTGGATCAAAGGTTTTGCTGCACCGGCATATATGGGTATCTACAAATATCTTCTTATAAAATTTGATTGCTTTGGATATTAAAACAAACATAATATACAGTGGTATAGTACAAGGTAGTATAATATTTAAAAAAAATAGTCACATATACTTACGTCAGTTCTATTTGCAACTGTCAAAGTTTTTCGTACATTTGTAACGACATTTTTCAAAGCAGTATTACCGTAAGTACATGTGACGGCCAACAGTTCCAAGCCATTATTATCCATCTTCTCAGATGCCAATATCAAAAGTAGAGCTAAAGCATCATCTGATCCAGCATCAACATCTATTATGACTTTACCCAAACTTGAAGTATTTGATCTTAAAGAAAAAAAACTTCAGTAAAGTTAATACAGTCTAATACCATAACAAACTTATATATGTACTAACACGTTGAGTATTACGCAAATTTATAAGAAAATCCCCACGTGGCACTCAACGCGCTAACGTTGAATCTGAGATTTCTACAGAAATCTTATCTTAAGAAGATATATTCCACAGACACCATCTGCATTAAAGTACTTACAAGGAATATCACTTTAGTCTGTCCCTCCGATTTTGATGAAATTCAACTATGTTGTAGCGCTTGAAAAACTAAGAGACAACGTATTTTTTTTTATCCGCGGAAAAACCGTTTTAGGGGGTGAAATCAAACCCCAAAGTTCGGCATGTCGAGGGGTGATAATGCAGTTTCACCTAGAAGGGATCGACTGATTTCAATTAAACAACATGCCGAACATTGTTCGACATGCCGAACTTTGGGGGTTGATTCCACCCTCTAAAACCGCTTTTCTGCCCATAAAAAAATACGTGTCTCTTAGTTTTTCAAACGCTACAACATAGTTGAGTTTCATCAAAATCGGAGGAAGAGACTAAAGTGATATTCCTTGTTAGTCTAACAAATCATTGCGTGTCTATGCTATGTATAATACAATTTTAATTAATTCTTACGTAACAGATTGTAGTAATAGCAGTAGTAGGAAACACGTTGGAATAATGATAACGATTAATTTACATAACTTCATGTTTCCCCCCCTTGATCTTGGATGAAGGAGCAGCTGTTATCACCTGTAAACCATTAGCTGCAAATTATAATAGACACTAATACACTTTTTAAACAAATTATCAAATTTACAATTTCAAATTTTCAGGGTATATGGCGAATCCCAAGTGGAGAAATTGATAGACCTGGAAGTTTTGCTTCTCACATGTCACGATGCGTCACTCTGCTGATGCAAGTTTTAAAGGAAACTGATGACAGCCGGATGCTTATGGAATTATGCGTACAGCTACGTAAAACTCCAGAAGCAGATAAGTAAGTATCTGTCAGAATTAATCTATTATCCATGAACACTCAAACGTGTATTCGTTTATCATTCCCTCTTCAATCGCATCCGAGACCAATGGCAATGCTCATACCTCCCCACTCTTGGTCTTTGATAAGGTAGGATAATGTAAGTTGTAAGGGACTTCAGTGTGTCATCTATGCGATATGAACAATTTATTTTTCTGAATACGGACATGTGGCACTTGAGCCTTAATTAAATTGTAACCGATGCTAGTGAAATTGGGCATAAATGAATAAGTTGAATTAATTGTTATCTGATTGCAGAAAATATCTGAGGGATTCAGAAAGGGAGCAACTCTCCTGTCAAGCGTTAACCATGTGTCTACAATCTCTACGTACTAGAACACAATCTATGGGTACCATAAACTCTTCTGAAAGCACTCATCCCTCTAAGCCTGATTCAAAGGCGCAAGTTCTCATAGATATATACAAGATATACCAACAGGTGCAAAAGAATTTTCAAGGAAAGGAACCAACGATACATACGTTTGCTTCTCTGCTGAGTGACACATATAAAACGTACACTGGACAGAAGGTAAATTTCCTTTATGCAGAGTTAAAATGTAATTTTAATATTCAATTGTATTTAACAGAACACTGATGGAAATACTTTGGAGAACGCTATGAAATTTTGTCAGCAACAAATTCTCGCAATGAAGAATATGGCGTCTAATAGTACGGGTCAGATTAATGTACAAGCACCCACAGCTGCATCGAGTCCGGTTGGTCTATTTATGTCTCGTACTATACATATACTTGTAGCGCAGGAACTATTTGTGTTTCAATAGTTGTAACGCGTCCTGCTACCAATGCGAAATATTGGAATAATGTTTTTTAGGGATACTCGTACGAAAATTTAAGGTTGCGCGTATCTGTATTTTACAAGAAAAAATGTATTCACCTATTTATTTTATATTATTATTCATGTTTCAGGTGACTATACCACTAGGACAGACAATGCCAACTTCTCCTCAAACTTCACAATCACGTAAACCATATCGTGCTTCAAGTTCGTCCGGTCGACCTAGAGGACGTCCACCGAATGTCAATAAGTATCTCCAAGCCGCTCAGCAGAGCGGTAATTTATTGAACCAATTCAATCCCAAAGGTGGTTTTGGAAATTATCTTGGTCTGCCAAACAATCCTGCGCTCCTATCCGCGTATTTTATGAATCCTTTACTCGATTCTAATATGATACCGGCGATGTTGGCGTCAGGCTTGAGTAGTAACATGATGAATCCACTTTCGGCCATGTACTTAAATCAAATAGGCTGTTATCAAGACATGGTTCGACAATTTCAAAATCTGCCAGCAATGTCAAATCTGAATAGTGGCCTCAGTAATTCATCCAGCTCTGTACCTAACATCAGCAACGTCTTAACAATGAGTACTGCCGGCAGCAATGTAAATACTTCAAGCAGCATGAGCCACTTAAGCAACCTGAATAATTCAGGAAGCTTGACAGTACAACAATTATTAAATCTAAGCAGTACAGTAGCATCCACATCACGGTCTACACCTACTTATCAACAAGCAACAACTAAGACCACCACGACAACGTCAACTACTAAGGAACGACCGAATATTTCTATAACTCCAGTTAGTACACTGTTATCTCAAAAGACAAAATCCTCTAGACAGGCTTCACATGCAGATGCATTGCCTGCTCATATGTCAAAACCCCTTCAACTTCCTCAACCTTCAAAGTCTGTGTTACATCCACCTACAACGCAGGTATCTCTACTTAAACCTTCGGTGATGCAGCAAGTGAAGAGCATTCCACCAAAACAGATGTCAGCACCTCAAATTCGAGTTTCAAAATCTTTGATAGAACCACAGCCCGCACACAATTCCTCGTTATCTCATTCGCCATTAAAAAATAACAATCCATCAAATCCAAACGCGCTACCGCAAGTTGCTCATACGTCTTTAAATTCGTCCTTGAATCTTAAACCGTCTATTCCCATGAATTTGCAATCGTCACGAACCGGTACCTCCTTACAGCATAAATTACTTTCAAAGAAACATCTGCATCGTTCACAACTTCCGCCAAATATACAAAATCCTATGAAGAAGAAAAAAACGACCAATGTTGTCCCATCGATGCCAAATAATTTTCAAAGTTTGATAAACACAATATCGGCTGCTCCACCAATGACGCAATCAGCTTTTCTACCTGCTGAATTAAGTGCTATATCTGTGAGTGCCATATCTTCGAGTGCTCCAAAAAGTTCTAAAGTTCCGGGATACAGAAAGCCTTCGAAATCGAAAGCACCAGCGATGGATATTACAAGCTCTATCACGAGTGCACTACCCCAGACGAATTCCGTCGAGGCCCTCTCGATGCTATCGCAACTTCAGCAACATTCGCATTTAGAAATAATTCCTCAACAGAAAAGTCAAACGAAGTCAAGCATAGACTTTTCAAAAAATTTGCCCACTACGCTTAGTGTGGTGCAACAAAAAATTTCGGACACGGCTAGACCGGCGAGTTCGGATTGTATGTCTGTATATGAAATGTCACGAGGAAAACCAAGTGGTATTAGCAGTAGTATATCGAAGAAAACTGATAAACTGGCGAAAGATAGTGTGGAAATAATTACGTTAGACGACTGAACGTTAGATATGTCATTTTAATTTAAATTATATTAAGAATGCATTTTTTTCTAATTAACTGATTTTCTTCTTGCTTGTCAAAATCGGCATGAAAAATAATGATGCAATATCGAATATTAGACTTTTTCATAATTCGAATACAATATTTATATACGCGGATAATTATAGGGTCTCATATTATCATAGATCATGTAACGTACATTTCCCATATGATAAACATAATGATTTATTTTTGTACTGTGTGCCTGTTAGATCCGATCGTAAGTACAGAATGCTTTATCTTTAATTCTAATGTCTTTTGTACACATGCGCTTCGTAAGATGCCAATTTATTATAATTATTATATTATTATGTTACATTAGACGAATGATCGTGAGATCTTCAGAAGTTTTAAAAATCTGATAATATCGATATAAGGCTCCCACTATTGAAACAAGTGTGTTTCGAAAAAATTTGTGATAAAAAATTGTCTCCCAATGTAAAGTAATTGGCGTACGAGCAGTATATTAATTTAATTTATTTATGTTTCACAGAAAAACGAATAAATGCAATTTACTACAACTCAGTGTCTGCGTTACAATTTATTAATTACAATTATCTACGTTAGGTGTACATTCGCAATGTATATCTTAAATTGTATGAAAGTTGATCAAAACTTTGTTTTGTACAATTCAAATGTATTCGCAATAAAACCCTGGACACCTAAGTTTTTCACTGCAAATACAGAGCCAGCTTTGGGTTGTGATAACAATTGAGATTGATTTAATCCTACTCTTGATGTTGTGACATAAAGAATGTCCAATAGAGGACCACCAAACGCTACACTAGATACTTGATTGACAGGAAGTTGTACGGATCTCAGTAACTTTCCTTTCCTTGGATCCACATTGATTACCTAAAAATTAATTCAACTGAAGTTTTGAGGCTCTCGCCAGCACCGACGTACAGTATAGACTACGCATTAACATAGGATAAATGGTCGACTGAAAGAAAAAGATAGCGACTCATGGCGGCTAAGTCCTGTCTCTTTCTAATCAGCAACCATAGTACGAAAGTATAAAGAAAGTAGCCCAATGGGAGCATTATAAAAATAGAACGATTGGCCGCCACCGCATCTTTTCTTTGTTTATTTGAACGGTTACTCTTTTAAAGAATTTGAAGTTGGGATCCCGCAGTCCATACTACATGTCGATGTTTACGGCCATTGTACATTTGGAAGTTAAGAAAACTTCCAAACCCGGCTTCAACCCGGAAGCCAATTGTTGCTAATTAATACAACTTTAATAGTCATTAAGAGTCTCTATCAGATATGCAGAGTAATTATCTGGTTTAGAATCTATCTCTAGAATGATACTTGATATGCCATCCAATATACATAATGAATATTTGATTGAACTTACACGACTACCACCATACAGTGCCACCCAAAGATTACCATTAGTATCAATAGTCATACCATCAGGACTACCAGGTAGGTTATTGGAGCGTAGATCGTAAACGATTTTCTTATTAGCTGGAAATAAAGTAATGCTCTCAAGTTTAATGAAATAAATTGTACATAAAAGCTATCATAATATAATAATAATAATGATTCTGTAGAATCAAACATTCCTTACAAATAGTTCCTCTATAAGAATCAAAGTTGTAAGAGACAACTTGAAGGGTTGGCGAATCTATATAATAAAATATATTATCCTGAATGTTCCAGGCTAGACCATTACTTATGCTGACTGGAGACACCATTTTTTTCGGTTTAAGTTCATTCGTGATACGATATAATGATCCACGATTAGGTACCACTCCACTTTTAGATTCGGGACCCATGGTGCCTAAATATCAAATGCAACGGATTAATTATTCAATTATGCTTTACATACTATTTTTAAATTATTATTAATATAAGCCAATCTACTTTACCTCCCCAGAATCGTCCCGATGAATCTACTTTACCATCATTCCATCGAGTGTCATTACGGTCAGTATCGACTTTGGTTAATACAATTATTTTTGGATTTGTATTGTTATAAGTTGCATCCCATGTGATTAAAACGAAATCTCTACCAGCTCCAGCTACGAACTGATCGGGGGAATCATCTACAGGAATTACCATGCCAACTGGTCCATTTGCTAGAATACATTTATTCAGTATCACTCATTACGACCATATTAGCTGTCATTCGGGTAATTTTTGTACAGTATCATTGAAGTTCCTATCCTTTTATTCTAAGTCTAGAGTTAAAGGCATTACCTATATAAGTATAAGTCAAGCTTGATGTACGTGTATTCAATCTGTATATTTTTTGATTATGTATATCCACGAAAAAGAGTGTCTCAGAAGAATGATCCCAATGGGGACCCTCAGCATGTTCTACTGGTTCTGTCAGTTGCTGAACTATTATTTTCGTTTGCGTTTTTCCGTTCCTGAAATCGCAGCTTTATCATTCATCAAGCTACATATAATAATATCAAACATGCTAGGCACGGTCATACGCTTAAAGGGGTGATAAAATATAATGATCCCAACCTTTAATATCTTATTTGTATAAGTCTTTATTTTTTTCTATTTACTCTAGTAAGTATGCACGTGCCTGGTTTTGTACTGAAATATGTTATATTTTTTGTATTTTTCGGTTAACCTAGGAGCAGACGCGTGGGATGTCCGAGACACCCGATGTCAATGCTTTTCAAATAAAGAACAAAAACGCGCGACCATTCCCGTTCGAAGTGTTCGTATAAAATTTTTTGTCAAAAACCAGTGAGACCTATCTCGTCGATAACGTAAGTTTTTCCACCTCACTTGTTAAGGGATGATAACAATCCAACAATCGTCCTTTAATTAAATAATAAAATTTTCATTTAAATCAAAATTCCTTATCCTTGCACTCATTCCAGACAGCTAACGTAAAAGGATGCTTTACGGATGAAAGTTGCCACGTAACCAAGGAGAACTTCTTCTACAATCACTCGGCTATTTCAACTCGACTCAAAGCCAGTATGTCTTTCACCAAATTAACAACAGTGCGTTCTGTAAATCAAGTGCGTATATCAAATCGCAAGTGGATATATAAGATCTTATATAAATCTGACTTCCTTTTTTATTTAATAGTGAAAAGTTAATCGACTTTTACGAGATCAAAGCTCATCCTCATACATTGACTTGCAATATAAAAATAGTATGTAAACATTCAGTTATGCCAATTCGAACGTAAAAAATTGTACTATAAAATGTTACTCCGCTGCTGACTTACAGTCCGTGAACACTACCGAGGATGACTGCCACAAGTAGCACAAATACTCGAAGGTTTCTTATCGCCATTGCCACTACACTTCTAGCCGATGGATCAATTACTTAACAGCAAATGTACGTAGCTCGACGAGGAAAAAACACAGAGTGAATAATCGGCTCAAGATCCTTTGACTTATATATCTCTCAGCCTTATACATTAACCCCTACTCGAGCGCCGAAATGGTTACAGAAGAATAATGTATATATTAACCTTGAAATTTGCGCAGACAGATGATGTTAATGTCCAACTTCGATTTTCCTGCGAGGATCAATAATGTCCAAGACCCAAGAAACACACGTAAGTTATAACATCACCCTTATTCATAAAACATAAGTGAGAGTGATACTCTAAGCAAAGTTTACGTTAAATATAATATTGTGTTTGCTGGGAAGATACTATACCGGTTAATAGTACCTTTTCAGATTATCCAACGTGTCTGTATAAAATAGTTGACGTACTCTTTAGCAATGATTCGCCGAGAATGTGTTTTAAATTTGCTATTATGGAAAAATTTAAATAATGTGAGCAAATATACAGCAGATGCCTGAAAATAATCGCAGCAAATGAAGTAGATTCTTTTGCGCCGTCATTCTCAAAAATGTATGTTGCCAATATAATGGCAAATTACTTGAACAAAATAGTAGTTTGTTAGTAATAAATCATTTTCAAAAATTTATGAGATCTGATAAAAAATTACTAAAAGGCTTATCAACTCCTATTGGTGCAATTATAATGAGAAAGTATCTGTTTATTATACAGTCAAACCTCAGTTCCTGTCCGCTCAGTCCTTATCTGAGCTCAGCCGCTGTCCGGTTCCGTGTTTCAGTTCCTGTTTTCACGAAATTGTTGTACGAATGCGTAACAAGAACCCCGTGTCTTATTTACGTACCTAATCTAACTTCCTTTTCGCTAGCATAATCTTACAACGAGTCTAGTCTAGAAATAAATTCTAAATGAAATTCTCGTAAACCGCTTTCTCCAAGTAATCCGGAAATATAATTCGTCGTGTAGAACCTGCTGACAAAATAGTACAATACGAAGTACGTAATTCTCGCACTTGTATCGTAATGTACTATTTTCCATCTTAATCAATTTTTGCATTATTTATATTAAAAAATATGGAATCGGCACCAAGATCGCAAGTGTGATCCAGAGCCATGTTGCCGTCTCGCTCGCACTTTTACTGTGTGAAAAGGATGCAGCGAACGAGGTTTTGGCGTCTCCCTCGCACCATAGTGCTCTCTGCGTTACGCGTACAATCGAGATACGTTAATAGTCAGCCCGCCACACTCCTCTCTTACCTCATTGTACTGCGTCCACAACTGACTGCAGTTCGTAGTCCCGGCAATGGAGTGGAACTGAGGTTTTACCGTAATTTGAATTATAATTTTTGAAGTAAAACTTCTATAGGCGCCTTAGGTGTGAATTGAATACGTTTGATTCCGTATGTAACGAAAAACGACACCGTCCCTTAGTTGTTTTACATGACCACTAGTGTGATATTGTTTCGTTTGTCAGTCAATAGTAACATTTATGAGTGACATTTAATTTGATACATAAATAAATTTTTATATTTTATATTTGAATTTCATCATTGATTGTTAATTTGATCTGTAAATATTTTAGTTAATAATAATTTTGGAAAGTATTCCATTCCGAATAATAATGACGAAAACAAATGCAGAGAAATGTAAGGAATATCGTGAAAGACAACGTATGATGCTAAACAAACCTCAAAAGAACAAACCAAAACCCAACGTGCAACATGATCAATTTGCGCGAAACGAATTCACTGTCTGTGAATACCTCAGAAATCGGTGACATATGTGCTGCTGAGTGCGTCATGGAGATTTACTTGATTACAGATATCATTTAATTTATCCATCGATCTCTAACGATATTTACTGTGGAAATTGTACCGTTCATTGATTCTGAACTGGACACCATGCCCATGATTCTCGACGGGGATTTTAATGTGAATTTTGCATCGGCAGAGTCGCAGCCATTAAGCGATTTTCTCGACCTTAAACTCTAACTACAAATGTCAAATAATCGTACAAAAGCAAAGACGAGATATGGAACTACTATTGACGCAGTTTTTACCAGATTTCTGGATCAAATACAATCAAGAGTTTTCATTTCTTATTTCAGTTACCACAAACCGATAATTTCATTTGTACCGAATAGTGAAAGGGAGATAGAATAAACAATAGTCTATGTTGCCATAATTAAATTGTTCCTGATTTATCGATCCTATCTAATGCTAAGAAGTAGAAAGAAAGAAATACAAAAAATCATATTAGTGAAAAACACACTCCAATCTATCAAAATAATGTCTCTATTTGTAGGAATCCTATGAAGTTTCACTGCTACCGTGTGGCTCGCGCGCCATACTCTTTTTTCTATATAGTTATTATTAATACAAAATATATAATAGATTTTAAACTTGGTGTCAAATTGCTCTCTAATTAGCCATCAAATTAGAATCAGTATAGAAATTTGGAACATGGCTGAACAGCTGGAGAAAATTAAACGCTTCGTTTAAGACACAGATAAAACTGTGTAAAATGCGTACTAAAGTGATCCTAGAGTACATTTAACTATCGACATATTAGACAAATACATTGTTACTAAAATAAATCGAATCTGCTGAAATATGCAAGAGGCATATATACAGGGTTGTTCAGCTCAAACGCGTCACTTGAAGTGACCTCACCGATTTGATCCGTATGGTAGAACCTGCATGTCCAGATGATGCTTTTATATGTTACTTGTAAAAGATTTTATAATAATACAGTCTTAAATGTATTATTGGTAGTGTATTGGATTGCAGTATATCGAGGTATATAGATAAGAGTTTGAAAAAAACGGGTTTCCATGGAGTATATATACGTGTACTTGTAGTGCATTTCCTGCTTTAACGAGTTCGCAGTTAGGTCTTATGCAAATGTGGAAAAATATATTATTTTGTGATCATGAATATTTTACACTATCTTGCGATTCTCATTTTCATTGTCATTCGAAATTCAACTAGCCTAACATTACACGTTTCTAAAAGTGTTCTTCCCCTCGGCAGCATATAATATCAGTAATATATTATGCTACATATATACCCGGTTACTCAGCCTAAAAACATCTGGACATGCAGGTTCTACCATAAAGATAAAATCGGCGCGGTCACTTCAAGTGACGCGTTTGGGCTGAACAACCCTGTATATAGGCCTCTTGCATATTTCAGCAGATTCGATTTTTTCGATAGTAACAATGTATATGTCTAATATGTCGATAGCTAAATGTACTCCAGGATCACTTTAGTACGCATTTTACTATTGCGTGAAGAAAATATTTTTGCGTTTCAGCACCCAATTTTTCTGTGTCGCAAACGAAGTGTTTAATTTTTTCCAGCTGTTCAGCCATGCTCAAAATTTCTGTTGACTCCAAGCTGATCCTATTGATTCCTATTGTACGCACTCATGAACTGACGCAATCTATGACGCAATTAAATTATTATAAATAAATACGCTCTCATTATAATTCAAATAATAGAAGTTGCTAAGTATTTAGGAATTTTTAGTTCAAGTCACGTAAATTTTGCAAAATAATGTATTGCTATCAAATTGTTATACAGCTCCGTTAACAGTTCTGTGACGTCAAAAATGAAACTGAATGCAACTCAGAGATTAGAACAGCCCAAAGCTGGCTTTATCTTTGCAGTGAAAGGTTTAGGTGTTCATGGTTTTGATGCGAATGCATTTAGATTGTATTAAGAAAACTTTTTATCAGATTTTAGGAGATTTTATGACAATTTAAAATATACGTTGTAAATTGTTAGCAAATGTAGATAATGAATATAATTGTAATGCGAACACTGAGTTTTTAGTAAAATTCATTTATTCGTTTATCGGCGAAACATAAAAAAATTAAATTAATATACTACTTGTACGTCAATTACTTTATATTGGAAGACAATTTTTTTATCACAAATTTCTTGCTCGAAACACACGTGTATCAATATTGGGAGGCGTCTATCGATATTATCAGATTAATCTTTGTGAATAAACTTATGTCTATAAAAGACGTTAGAATTAAAAAGAAAGCTTTCTGTACTTACGATCGGATATAACAGGCACACAGTACAAAAATAAATCATTGTGCTTATCATATGGGAAATGTACGTTACGTGATCTATGATAATAGGAGACCTCATAATCATTCTTAATATGATTTAAGTTACCTAGATAGCAACGTACGTGTAAAACTCATCTAATATACAAATCATTTTATTAGATAGATAAAGTCGTATAATTTATATGCATATGTATATCTACTGTAATGTTCCGCTCCTATACCCTTCTATCCTTTATCCTTTTTCCTTCCTTGTCATCCATTCTCGATGATAATTACGTCAAGAGCCCCACATAAAAGTGCATAGGGCACTGTGGATGTGCATAATAGTATCTGAAAAAACTACTCAAATCCTAGAATTCCTCAAAACTTCTATCGACACACGAAAACAGGACCTTTAAATCCCTAATATTACATTATTCACTTGAACTTAGTCACAGCGACAATCATGAGGAAATAATATCAGAGATTATTACCTTTAATATTCTAAGAATCTAAAATTCAGTCGTGCGGCTAGAATCAAAACAAACAGGTGCTCAGGCGCTATCAGCCGGCACGCGCCAAACACAATAGAAATACCAGTAAGCTGGTACTTGAAGAAACCGTTAATCCAATTGGTCAAATCAAATAATAAATCAAAATATAAAATCCAAAAAGCAACGTTAACACCTTGGGAGAATAAAAATCGTTATACCCACTAAAAATAACGTATTCCTCTCGGGGATATACGTAAGCAGCGGCTTCCTCGATAGAAATTCTCTCTGTTCTCGGACACCGATTCCGACTCGACTCGTGCATTGTTATGACTCATGTAGACTAAAAGACGACAAGAAGCAGTAAAGATTTGGAAATTAGAATTATCAAGAAGTAAATAGGAAATTTATCCTTCGTTCCAGAGCGAACCAGTGAACAGTCATCGATTGATTCGTATGGTAGTCTGCATACGATAATCTACGATTATACTGCAAACTGTGGGAACTCATCCTCAGCAATTCCTGGCCTTGGAGACCAATGTGTCTCATCTCTGTATCAGGAAATCTGCTATCCATGTAGATCTTCTGCGGCAAAGTCATTGTGCCGGGGCTGTCAAAAATCGAGCAAAAACACCAAGCCGCATTCCTTAAAAAGCTCAGCTCCCAATGTCATTGTGATTAGTAGCTGTCTGAACTACCCACAGTTCTTACCAGACCTAAGGAATCATTGTAATACCCCTTATTATAAGAGTGAAAATGAAAGAAAGAATGAAAATAGCGATTATGTGACTCTCTAAAATGTAATCTATAGGATAATACAGCGCAACTATTTAATTTTAAAACTCAAGTGTTACTTCCTTTCAAAGACGCCTGCTCAGTGCACAAACATCTCGAAATATCTTGTGATTCCTAATCCTCGAAAATCACGAAACGTCTCACTATATATGTATATTATATCAATAAACTAAAGGTGTACGATCAATGTACCATTTCAATATTCGTTTGACACCGGTAAAAGCATAGTCACACATGATCGCACCAGTTGCTGCATCTCACTATTTCGTGGAGTTCACGTTTCATATAATATAACTTTCTGAATACATTAGAAATCATAGATGTATAACAAATAGAAATCTCCTCGAAGAAATATTGTAGTGGTATCACCATTTTGATATTGAATAAGCAACATTGATTAGATATCACGTAATATTATACCGTCGATATTGTAAATTTTATATCCCTACAATGCCTCAACGATGTTCTTTATTGGATTTAACCTTATTTGAACAATTACAACTATTTTTAGATATTTTCTAAATATTCCTTACTGAAAGCAAATAATTTAGACGCAATTATAAGTATACTGCTGTAAATTATATGAAAGATAATAATTTAAACAATGGATTTGACGTCTGTAATTCGTGCTTGCTACACATTTCTACTTGCGTTGACGTCAGTGGGACTGGAATCTACGATCGCTGCGAATGTTCGAAATGAGGAATGTCAAATCCGATACCCAAAAAGAAACTAACGTGTGAAAAATTACGTCAAGTACAAGAGTGCTGTGAATTCCTCTAACAAAAGGGGATTGAATTCACAATATTAATGCCAAGTATATGTATAAGTCACTACATATCTGCCTATTATATGATCTAGCACTGGCCCATCATTTTAATTGTATTTTCAAAATTTCCTATAGCGTTTTCGCTACTCTTTTACATTACTACTGCTTCCCGTATTTAATTATGATTTAATGGTCATTTACTAATTGAGCGGCCGGATTCCGTAACAGGCTCAACGCTCGGACTCCGTCCCCTGCATAGCGTCATACGTACCAAACGCGGAAACTTTACCGTAAATTTCCAAAGTAGAAATTTCTTTATACAAAAAATACTAGTGTGTCCAGCTTGACTGGTTGCACATTTTTTGTATTGGAATATATATAGCTAGGATTGTTAGTTTTCTTTAAAATAATTAAAAACTTGTTTTTTCAGCGATTAAGAAAATCAATGTTTTTTTTATATTCCACTCGCGACCACTTCGTTAATAATTGATCAATCGCTTCGATTCTTTTCTCCCCAAGCGGAAGATACTTTAGCGATGACGACAGTGTCATTACTTGATTGGGAAAGCTTTTTTTTATTGACTTTACTATTTACTTCTCATCTCGCTTCGCTGACAACTGAATCTAAAAACTTCGATCGAAAAATCGTAACGACGAAGTTTTTCGAAACATGAAATTGCACATATATTCATGTGCATCAAGGCCTCAGAAAGTTTTTTGGAAAGTTTCAGCTGAGAAAATTCAAAATTGAAGCTTCTACGATTAATAATTGTTCATAATCGCGCGAAGCAAGAAGAGAAATAAATAATTATCAATAAAAGAAAAAGCTTTCCCGATCAAGTAATGATACTTTCGTCATCGCTAGCGTATCTTCTGCTTGGGGAGAAAAGAATCGAAGCGATTGATCAATTATTAACGAAGTGGTCGCGAGTTGAATATAATAAAACATTGATTTTCTTAATCACTGAAGAAACAAGTTTTTAATTTTTTTAAAGAAAACTAACAAGCCTAGCTATATACATATATTCCAATACAAAAAATGTGCACCTAGTCAAGCTGGACACGCTAGTATTTTTTGTATAAGGAAATTTCAACTTTGGAAATTTACGGTAAAATTTCCGCGTTCGGTACGTATGACGCTATGGGGGGGGGACTGAGTCCGAGCGTTAAGCCTGTTATGGAATTCGGCCGCTCTATTTAAATTCTCCTACCTTATAAAAGACCAAGAGTGGGGATATATAAACATTATTATTGGTCTCGGGTGTGATTGAAAAGGAAATAATAAAGAAATACACGTTTGAGTGTTTATGGATCAATTCTGACAAATATTTATTTATCTGCTTTTGGAGTTTTACGTAGACTTACGCATAATTCAATAACCATCTTTCCATAAGGCTGTCATCAGTTTGCTATAAAACTCGCACCAGTAGAGTGACGCATTGTCATTTGTGAGAAGCAAAGCTTCCAGGTCTATCAATCTCTCAACCTGGGGTTCGCCATATACTCTGAAAATTTGAAATTGTAAATTTGATAATTTTGTTTAAAAAGTGTATTAGTGCCGGTTAGAATTTGTAGCTAACCGTTTACAGTTGATAACAGCTACTCCTTCATCGAAAGTCAAGGGGCGAAGCATGAAGTTATTACAAAAATTCACCGTTATCCTTATTCCAACGTGTTTTCTACTACTGCGATTACCACCATCTGTCACGTAAGAATTAATTAAATTTGTATTATACATAGCATAGACACGCAACGATTTGTTAGACTAACAAGGAATATCACTTTAGTCTCTCTCTCCGATTTTGATGAAACTCAACTATGTTGTACCGCTTGAAAAACTAAGGGACACGTATTTTTTTTATCGGCGGAAAAACGGTTTTAGGTTGGGGGTTGATTTCATCCTCTAAAACCGTTTTTCCGCCGCTAAAAAAATACGTGTCTCTTGGTTTTTCAAGCGGTACAACATAGTTGAATTTCATCAAAATCGAAGTGACAGACTAAAGTGATATTCCTTGTAAGTACATTAATGCAGATGGTGTCTGTGGAATATTTCTTCCAAAGATAAGATTCCTGTAGAAATCCCAGATTCAACGTTAGCACGTGTGCGACGTCAGTCATCGGCGACTGACACTAACTTTTCGTTCAAGCCGTTCAGCGCGCGTGGCCTGACGGGGATTTCCTTATAAATTCGCGTGACACTCAACGTGTTAGTACATATATAAGCTTGTTATGGTATTAGACTGTAATAGCTTTACTGAAGTTTTTTTCCCCTTTAAGATCAACTACTTCAAGTCTGGGCAAAGTCATAGTAGATGTTGATGCTGGAGCAGATGATGCTTTAGCTCTACTTTTGATATTGGCATCTGAGAAGATGGATAATAATGGCTTGGAACTGTTGGCCGTCACATGTACTTACGGTAATACTGCTTTGAAAAATGTCGTTACAAATGTACGAAAAACTTTGACAGTTGCAAATAGAACTGACGTAAGTATATGTGACTATTTTTTTTAAATATTATACTACCTTGTACTATACCACTGTATATTATGTTTGTTTTAATATCCAAAGCAATCAAATTTTATAAGAAGATATTTGTAGATACCCATATATGCCGGTGCGGCAAAACCTTTGATCCAGAAATATATTATGTCTGATAAATATTTCGGTAAGGATGGCCTAGGTGATTTTGATTTTAAAGATAAAATTACTGCCGAATTAAATAAATCGGAGGAAGCAGCATTAGTAATGGTGTCGCTGGTCGAGCAATATCCTGGTAATAACTTGTCATAAGAGGGGAAAGATTAATTATAAAATAACTTTCATTATTAAATAAGAAAATGTATGCAATGTTTAGGGGAAGTGACTATCTTGAGTCTGGGACCATTAACAAATCTAGCTCTTGCAATAAATTTGGACGTCAAATTTGCAAAGCATGTGAAGCAATTATATATAATGGGCTCCAGTGTCGATAATCATGGAAACATAAAGTCAAATCTGGAGTTTAATTTCAATTTAGATCCTGAGAGTAATTTTATTGTACTAAATGCAAAAACCTCATCGCGCAGTGTTCTCTGTCCTTGGGAAACAAATTTAAAATTACAGATAACAAGAGTAAATAAATTTCATATTCCATTATAGTCATTCAATTTGCATATAACTATTTAATGTTATCTATATTTTTTGAAGGACTGGCGAGAAAATGTTCTTGGGAGTCTTAACTCTACAGCTATAAAGTTCTTAAACAAAGCAGAGAGATTCAGCATTACAGATTCTACAAACTGGTATTCAGCAGATGCAGTATGTGTAGCAAGTTTATTATGGCCTGAATTTATAACGGAGGTTACAGTGACAAACACTTATCCAGTGATCGATGGAAGTGCTAGAGGGACAGTCATAGTCGATTATACGTATAGCTCAGGGAGGCCCAATAATACAGATATTATACAGTTAGTAGATGGGGAATTGTTTAAAAATATTTTACTGAAATATTTGGGAACAGAATGGAGCAGTTGTTAAATACATAAATAAATATTGCAAGCATAAATAAAGCTATTATAAGCCCACTGTTATCTGTCGTTGATTCATAAATTAATCAAAAGATTAACATTACTCACGTTAAAGAAGTTGGTGCCTTTTCTGTCAGTATACAAGCCCGGAAATGACTGTCCAGAATAAAATTAGCAATTGTACGTTCCTAGAAGTAGATCTCTACACTTGGCTGTGTCTTTGGCTGTCTTATTGTTGAAGAAAAAATGAGAGAGCCGGTACAAGGATTTGTAATGTTCACGAAATCGCAAAACACGTTGTTCCAGACCAGCCAAACAGTATGCTATCAATGTATAATAGCTACTTCTTCTTCAGATAAATTTTCTTCTGAAAAGAATATTTATTATTTTTTTTGTTAGGCAAAGTATTTAACAATAAATCAGAGGAAAAATTCCAAGAACTAATTCAATATCTATCTAATTTAATAATATTACATTTATATAATTCAATTATTTAGTAGTATATTAATTTAATTCTTGTATGTTTCGCAGATAAACGAATAAATGAATTTTACTAAAAACTCAGTGTTCGCATTACAATTATATTCATTATCTACATTTGCTAACAATTTACAACGTATATTTTAAATTGTCATAAAATCTCCTAAAATCTGATAAAAAGTTTTCTTAATACAATCTAAATGCATTCGCACCAAAACCATGAACACCTAAGCCTTTCACTGCAAATATAGAGCCAGCTTTGGGCTGTTCTAATCTCTGAGATGCATTTAGTTTCATTTTTGACGTCACAGAACTGTTAACGGAGCTGTATAACAATTTGTTAGCAATAAATTATTTTGAAAAATGTACCTGACCTGAACTAAAAATTCCTAAATACTTATCAACTTCTATTGTTTGAATTATTATTGTTCTATTAATTTCCGCAAATTAAAAAAATTATCTTTGCCATTTCAAATGATATTGAAAAAAGTTAAATGCAAAAATTGTAGAGCAAGAAAAAATAATAGAGATTTTAAAAAATTTATACGGATTGCATACATCATAAGGAGATATTTGCATATACATGCGGAACTCACGATTCGCAATGGTTTTGCGGTAAGCGTTCAGTCAGACGCAAACCTGTGCACGGCGGCTAAAACATATTCCAATGCTATTTTTTATTACAAGTTGGAAGTCGAAGTATTCCTGCTGTAGATTTTCGTGATCTTGAATGTAGATTTTAGACTTCGTGTTCCTGGACGTAGATTTTGAAGTCTTTTTAAGAATTTGAAAGTTTAAAATATGAGAATCAAAAATAATGTTAATATATTTGACTCTAGCATTTTCAGGAAAATCTAAAAAGAAAAGACTGGATTGGTTAAAAAAGCAGAGTTGTGTACAAAAAAACGTTTCTTTTCTCGACCACTTTGCAGAGTTTGAAGTATTCTTTCTTTCAATTTTTCCGACTTCTTTTTAGGAATTTTGATAATTGATTATTTTATTAATTAACTCTTAGGTTTTCTTTTCATAATTTTCTTTTTTTAATCCGAAGTTCGACTAGCTGATAAGCTGCAGCGATGGGAGCGAGAACGACCGAACATCCAAGAACAGAGAAAGGAAGAGAACAAAATCGCGATGAGAAAAACCGCTAGTACACTTGAGAAAATTGAAGATTTGACGGCACCTGTGGAACAAGATCCAGAGAAGCCGATGGACGGCGATATTGTCGTTTTACAAAATGACGAAGCTGACAACGAGGTGTACAAGCTGCCAACGTGTCGAAATTACTTCAGGTACGTCGAAATATTTTAACGAGGTTAGGATAGAAACATTTACATGATTCTTTAGCTACCAATTGCCGAATTTAATCGCTGATTTTTTTCATTCTTATTCTTCACAGTAAAGGTGACTTTCTACCACAAAACGATCACTAGCAATCCAGGACAATGGAATTGTCACTCTGTATGACGTACAACCAAATGATGAAAGTGATGGCACAGAGTCGGCATTGATTCTTATCTGCTGCAATTCTTTAAATTTCAAAAGTGAGTCTCACATACATGTGTCAAGAATTGTTTGGATCGAGAAACGATATATTTTAGAAATCAAGATATCTATTCTGAAACTTTTGTTTCAATTTAATATATTATTTAGTTCCTTATCGTAAAGAAGCGATTTCATTTTAGTGAAACTGGTGCCGTTCGATTGAGAGACAAAGATCGTTTGCTAACGTGTATTTTCCCATTATTTCTGTTCTCAGCCTATAGACATGTCAGGGTATCTGGTGAAGTGCACGAACTAAGGAAACCTGGCTGACTTGATTACGTACTGCAAGCCAAAAACTAAGCGAATATTTTACTAGAAATTCTGTATTTGCTTGAACGAGCTAAACAATGGAAAGCAATGGAAAGAAGTGATCACGGTTGACCCGTCACTGAAATTGTAGAAATTACAATTAATTTGAAAATTAACCAACATCTGCACATTCTCTAAACGCAATGTGCATTATACAAAAATGTTTATTTTCGCACTAAGTTTCATGAGTGAATTGTATTGGATTATTCACAAGATTGAGCTTAGATTTAAAATTGCGATGTGCACATTCAATATAATATAAGAAAAAACATGTAATTTCTTCTACGACATTCAAATATAGATAAGTTTCATATAAGTGTTGTTTGTAATAAAGGACTGACATCTCTAATTCCTCGTTATTTTCATGTAACAAAATCCAAAATCTTATCTAAAAGTGAACTAAACGAGTACGAAATATCCGTCTTTAAGTTACCTATAAGCTAATAACCGTTCTAAAACATAACTTCGACACATAATAATAAATATGTACTTTCATTTTCCTACCAATCCATCGGGCAATAATAATTTCACAATATCCTGTCACACTTGGGAGATCATCACATAATCACGTAAAAGCGTTACAATTGTAATACCTTATTATTGTATTCGCGTCATGAAAATATATTAGTATCATTTTTTTATTACCAACAATACACATATAAAAACATAAAACAGCTTATTTGTAAGCAGAACAAAATTCTCTTCTCATATTTCCCGCTCAAAGCCGTATATAATGAAGTTATCTCTGGCTTTCTCGCTTCTCTCTGTCTTTTTTCTAAGTCGCGTTTGACTATAGCCCCACCATGCTGTACACCGTTTTGTAACCACATCCAAAGTACTGCGTTCATCCTGCTTTATCTAGTCTCCATGAGTGAATGTATCAATAACTTTTTCTCATGCATAGCGGTTCATAAGATATTTCATTCAAAACACACAGGTATAAGAATTGACTCAAGATATTATTGGAAGCTGCATCAATTCATTGTTCGATAGCATGGTCAGGTTTGCTGAAAAATAATTCAACTGTTTTGTAAAGACATTTGAAGTTGGCCTTTAATATCATATCCGTTTGCGCAAAACTCAAGGTCGATGTGCTCTTCAGTACCTTTTTCGGCATTCGAGTAGGGATTAATGTATAATGATCGAGGAATATTGTATAGGTACGTCGTATAATCTTACTGTAGCTATGCAACCATTTATGCTTTGTAGCACGTACGTATAAACGGTTGCTGATTTCAGGCGCAAAATGTTTTCTATGAAAAACGGATGCACTGCTGACAGCGCTATCTGCTGTGATTTTTGTAAGCATAGCCGGCCAACATCATCAAGTCACGTGATCGCGGCGTATTGATACGTGTCGGCGACGAGAGCCACGACTTGCTGCCATTTGCCAGCGGAGCGCTTGGATACTTTTCGTCGTATTCTCACTTTGGTTGTGTCCAAGCTCTAGAGTTGTCTTGTTTATACAGTGAAAGACATCGTGAATTTAGTATATAAGACATTGATTTATTGAAATCATCATGGGAAGTGAGTATTCTTTAAGAATCTTGTAAAAATGTGCCAAATTTAATTCATTGCCGTACCGTAATTTCAAAGTTGGTAACCTCTTAGGAACGCCTCACGTATTGTCGAGATAGTAAAACATATTGTATACTTGTAGTTTCGTGTTTCTTAAAAGAGGCTCCTGGGATATTTATTGATAAATGCTTTATTTATTTCTTAGTCAAATTTCTGGAGGTGATAAAGCCGTTTTGCAGTATACTGCCGGAAATAGCGAAGCCTGAACGAAAGGTGAGTTTGCCTAGACTATTTCTGGCCTCATTTTGAGTATACCGTTATTTTTACCGTATTTCGTGGTAGGTTTGATTGTGTTCCTTTTGTTTTCTGGTGATTAATATCACTGGATGAGATACTTTCTCGTACCAGCTGTTTCTATGTTTAATTTCATATCAGTTCTGTGTGACTATTCTTGATTTAGAGAAAGTATATGAGAAAAACATGTATGGTCATAATTCTTTTCCTTATTTCAGATTCAATTCAGGGAAAAAGTATTATGGACAGCAATCACACTCTTCATTTTCTTAGTATGCTGTCAGGTATGTCATATATAGATTTAAAGATATTCTTAATGCTTCACTAATATCCATCTGCTTAATAATTGAATATAGTCACATAACATTCTTGCAATAAAATAGCTGCCATGTTCTTTCTAGATTCCACTATTCGGCATTATGTCCTCGGACAGTGCAGATCCCTTCTATTGGATTCGTGTGATCCTTGCTTCCAACAGAGGAACTTTGATGGAGTTGGGTATTTCACCCATTGTAACATCTGGATTGATCATGCAGCTTTTGGCTGGTGCCAAAATTATTGAAGTCGGTGACACACCAAAAGACAGAGCATTATTCAATGGAGCTCAAAAGCGTAAGTAGGATACATCTTTGTTTATATTTACAATTTTTGTCAAGATCTACAATATTATTCTGTTTCCTCGTCAACTTGAACTAATTTTTGTAATTTACCAACAGTTTTTGGCATGGTAATCACTGTTGGTCAAGCGATTGTCTATGTGATGACTGGAATGTATGGAGATCCTGCAGAAATTGGTGCTGGAGTTTGTCTACTGATCATTATCCAACTTTTTGTTGCTGGTCTGATCGTACTTCTTCTAGACGAGTTGCTTCAGAAAGGATATGGTCTTGGCAGTGGTATTTCACTCTTCATTGCTACTAATATTTGCGAAACAATTGTTTGGAAGGCCTTCTCTCCAGCTACTGTAAATACTGGTAAGTTCAATATGAAGATCCTGCTTTATAATACTGTGAAACGTTCACCTTATTTTTACATAGCACTCAGAATTTTTCAGCATAACACATTCTTAAGTTCATATCTTTATTTTTTATTACAGGACGGGGTACTGAATTTGAGGGTGCCGTAATTGCATTGTTCCATCTATTAGCTACAAGACAAGATAAGGTTCGCGCTCTTCGTGAGGCCTTCTACCGACAGAACCTGCCCAACCTTATGAATCTACTTGCCACCATTCTCGTCTTTGCCATAGTAATATACTTCCAGGTAGGTTCAAATTTTTTTACAGAAATTGAGCAATGCCTTCCAAACTCTTACCGCTCCATTGATTAGCACCAATGGGGTTGGCTGCGAATGGAAGGAAAGCAAATGCATTTATTCTGGATTAAAGAGACTTCATATAAGCTCTTTAAAACAGATCATTGCAACATTCCATTTTTAATTTATAAGAAAACATATTATGAATAAAACAAAGAGAAGTCGAGAAGTTATTTACAAGTACTTCTATTTACAGGGCTTCCGCGTCGACTTGCCAATCAAATCTGCGAGGTACCGTGGTCAATACAGCAGCTACCCTATCAAGCTCTTTTACACGAGCAACATCCCCATCATTTTACAATCCGCTCTCGTCTCGAACTTATACGTCATCTCGCAGATGTTGGCTGTCAAATTCCAGGGAAATCTTATTGTCAATTTACTTGGCGTATGGTCTGATGTCGGTGGCGGCGGTCCGGCACGTTCCTATCCAGTTGGTGGACTCTGCTACTACCTATCGCCACCCGAATCAGTCGGACATATCCTGCAAGATCCCGTACATGCCTTCCTTTATATTTTGTTTATGCTGGGATCGTGTGCTTTCTTCTCAAAGACCTGGATCGAAGTTTCTGGAAGCTCTGCCAAGGACGTAAGTTTATTTACTATTATATCTTTTGCTCTCGATCATTGAAACTCGGTGCATTATAAAATCTGATAATTATTCTCATCTTTCTTGGCTTACAGGTAGCCAAACAATTGAAGGAGCAACAAATGGTGATGAGAGGTCATCGAGATAACTCCATGATTCGTGAATTAAATCGGTACATACCCACAGCTGCAGCCTTTGGTGGTCTTTGCATCGGAGCTCTGTCTGTATTAGCTGACTTTCTGGGTGCAATTGGATCCGGTACTGGTATCTTACTAGCTGTGACAATTATCTACCAGTACTTCGAAATCTTCGTCAAAGAGCAAAGTGAAATGGGTGGCATGAGCACACTACTTTTCTAAGCACAGGATGCTTAGATTTTGAAAGTGAATTTTTTTTATACTCACAAACTGCATAATTTATTATAAAACAAGTCCAGCCGACACGGTCGGCTATGTTAGTTGCGCGACAGTTACGCAAGTGTGAGTGAGGGCCTGTGTGGTTATGAAGGATGAATAAACATATTCATATTTGGATTGTCTAGTGGTATCATCTACCAAGTGAGTTTCACTGGACATAACCAAATATCAGAGTGCGTTTGAGAAATTCATATTTTTTACTACTGTATCCTGAATTCGTGCTATTGTACCAAATTACCAATAGGATACACATTACTGTATGTATAAAATTGATAAATTCTATG
Source organism: Calameuta pallipes (assembly GCA_030142375.1). Taxonomy (NCBI): domain Eukaryota; kingdom Metazoa; phylum Arthropoda; class Insecta; order Hymenoptera; family Cephidae; genus Calameuta; species Calameuta pallipes. Next base: position 636,640 of record JARQSW010000739.1, on the reverse strand, counting down.
GTACACGTCAAATAGAATTTATTGACAAAAGTTGTTGGATCAATGAAAAACGTTTAAAAGAACAATTAAAAAATGAATAGTAAAAGCTGCACCAATCGAGAGTAGCAATGATTCCAGGCCTTGCATACTAATTTTTAGCCTTAGAGTTACACATTTTTTTAGCAGAAAAAACCTTGTAAATCATATTTTTATCATTATGGTCATGTATACCAATTTCTCCTCATTTAAAACAAGGTTTTTGTCTGCTCTTCTTTTTGTAACTAAATCCCAGTTATACTGGATTATACAAATAGGACATGTACAAAGGTAACAATGATTGATTCAGTAATTTCAAAGAAATATTGACACTCAAAATTATTACAAACTTTACATCCCTTCTTCTAGGCCCTTGATACCTGCTAACCTGTTGAAAAAACCAACCAATTAGCTTTTAATCAGTACTTCGTGGGTGGACTTATTTGTACTAAACTTGAGGGCTCTTAATCTTCTTCGTCTGTTACTAATTCACTGTTAAAAGCCTGAGGCCCATTAGTATTTCCACAACTAGTATTTCTGGTCTTCCTTAAGGAACCAAGTTCTCCATCCACGAGTTGCTGTACTTCCTCGTAACCCTTAAATTACTAAACAATTTTGTCAAGGTGTCCTCACGAAGATGATTCAAAATTCCATATGGTCTGCTTTGCCATAAAGCTTCGAATTCAGTCCAGCGTTGGAAACCGGATATTCTCTTAGGCACACTCCTATCTATGTGTATATCTTTGATACGTAGATGGTTGTTTCATTGCTTTATTTCAATTTTGATACTGTGATGGGCCCTACATATATGGAAACATAAGACGCAACAAGTAACACAGTTTATAAATTATAAAAATCCTTATTTGATTGGATCTTGCTCAAGCTGGATGAAGCCGTATGTGTTACTTCTTACTTCTTAAATTTTCTTTTGCAAGAAGCCGCTTATCAGTGGGTTTAGGTTTCCATGTTACAAACGCCATTCTATAAGACGATAAAGATTTTATTCTAGGAACAATTGGCTAATTGGGGTGCGTTCAGAAACCTTACTCCAGATAAATTTAGCACGTTGTATCTTTCTTTATCAGCATTATTACGAAAAAGATCGAATGATACTGGATTATACTTTACTGAAGTTTCTGAACATGCTCTTGTATGTTTTGGTATAACACTTTGTTGGCAATGTACGTTAATAAATAATTTCCGAATGCATGAATAATTGGATAATTGTTAACGCTTACATACAGTAATATATCGTTCGAGCGACAGGTTTCTTATATAGTAAAAAATGTTAAACCTAATGAATTTTTTATAACGGTCTGAGATCTTTAATAACATACAGAACATCTTGCAAGACTCTTTGTAAATCAATGAAATCACTTGATCTTTATATCAATGTAAATCATTGCTCGCAATTTAATCATTTTAATCATTTCGGACAGGACGAGGCGCCCACCTAGGGTATTCGTACAGCGACTGATTAAAACGGTGTTCGCTCATCTTAGGAACCATCATTCCTGTATTATTATTGATAATACTAAGTAAATAATTATTTCTTTCTTGTATTTTGGAGAACGTCTTTGTATAATAAATATTGGGGCAAATAAGTTTGCCTTAAGGTACGAACGCATGGACTATACGCGGTTACAACTTATTACAACTTACTTTGATATCCTTAAAGATAAATCGATTTTGCACGTGCGTCATTTCAAATCAGGAATACTAAACAAAGTTGCTCATCAATATTCAATTTGATTGATTCACGAATACACACAGTTATTTATAATATAATTACTGTTCTTCGTAACTACAAATTTCACATATTCCATGCGATCTTGCCTAAAAAATGAAAATTACCTCTTGTGTCTTCCTTTTTTTCTGATATCCGAAAATTCTTTGGTGTACAATCATCAATGTATATTCTTTTACTTACACTTATAGTACTTATTATTGAAGTTTGTATAATCCACAGTTATCTTTTAGGCTGTATAAAACGTAACTCGTTATGGATTATGTTAAATTTAGTTTTAAAAAATGTCTAAAAAATTTACTTTTGATTAAACGATCAATTGTCTCAGTATAATGTTTTAAGTCAATGATCCCTGTTCAATCCTACTTAAACAGTTCGAATTGAATGATAAACATCACGGGAATTAAATTTTTTAGAAAATGTAATTTTGCCTATAGCAGAATGCAGCTTATATTGCCTTTTTTCAGATACACTTACAGTTCATGTTTTACCGCAAAATAATATTCCCCAAAGGATCAAAATATGGTTAATATAGTATTATTTATTTAAAATGGTAATCGCAACCCGATAATCATGTATATACAGATATATTTATAGAAACACGAAGGCTCCTCAAGTAAATAATTACGTAAAGTCATCGATTGAATCAAATCCAATAAAAATTGATAAATTTATTTTACACTGACGTTCTCTACATTCAAAAATATCTCACTTATGTTCAGTATAGAAGAGCGTCGAATAAAGAGCACCTAAATTATCAATATTTGATAAAAATACGAGACGTAGAGTCTCCGTGAAACGAATGTTAGGAACTGAGGTGTCTATATCGCGCCAGGCTACATTGGTACCCTCATTGCGAGTAAATAATGCTGGCGATGGCACGTTCTCATGCATATATGCCCATACGCATTCTCTCATTACAGTGTTGATCTAAAAGAATGCAGTTACGTACATCATACATTATAAATATACTAAAACAGATAAGAAATTAATATACAGTGAAAAAGTACCTGATGTTGATCTAGAACAGGTAAAATATCTCTTATGCTAGCGAGTGGTGGTGGTAATAATTGTCCAAGTGCCATCACGTTAGCTAATGAGATACCATCGGTAACATTCCAATTAGCCATTACCGTTGCAGCAATTGCTCTTAACAAAACTGAACAATATACTAATGCAGGTCTGTATCGAGCAGTTAGCTCCAATAGTGTCCAAAGTAAAGGTACGTCTTTAAATGTTCGTCTAATCTGCAAATCTCTTTCTACAGTGACCTATGGATTATTTGATTATTATTCAATCACCATATAAAACAAGCATCAACAGCATAACAGCTAGAAATAAATACCTTTGTAAATTCTTCCTCTGGCCATGGTAATCCATTATACATAACGTCTGGAGATACTAGTTCTACTAATAGTAAACTGACCATTGTCAAGGCATCTAAGTTAACAGGATACTGTTCTGATTCTGGTGTACTACAGCAAGCCTGTGATGCAGGATAATAGATGATGGAATTAGGAATTTTATGTGAATTCCTGAGTGCTAAGAGATTTACCTTAATTACATCCATTAAAAGCATGCTGTTCAATGTTATAGTTTCTTTGTCCAGTTTATTGTCTGGAGGTGGCTTTCTAGGTCCTTGACCTATGACTCCAGCATGAAATACTGATGAATGTCTCTGTGCTAACATAACACTTGTACCCTGTTAAAGAACATTGGGAATATAGATTTACTGTAATGTAGATTTTGCGATAGTTTTCATACCTGCTTGTGATTCTGATGCAAAAGTAACATATCTTCTATCTTAGGTTCAAATTTCTCTTTTCCACCAAAGTATTTGGCTGGGTCATTATAAATACTGTTTCTTAATAATTCTCTCAATGCTAATACACGCGCGCATGGAGAATAACGAGTCAGAACGCGAAGAAATCGACAAACTATCTTTACACCACGTTCCTTCTTGATAATATCTATAGATGTTGGAAAAATGTATTAGCTGACAGTTATCAAATATTTTGTTTACCTTAATAGTAGTCTTATTCTTACCATTTTCTTCAATGCATATAAAGAAGTATCGTACAATAGCTCTTGTTAACTTTAAAGTAAGTTCGATACTGGGAATGTAATGATCTTTATCAGGTGCACTTAGGAGATCTAGCATTTTAGCGATATCATTGGCCAATTCAAAATCATCCGTCTTCATTAACAAATTAGAAATCTGTTGTAAGTTTGACCTAATTGCTCTTGTTATTAGTCTTGTTCTCATTATAGGCGCCTTATTAGAATTCTCCCATCTGAAAAGAAAAACTAACCTCATGATCGGTTTCCTACGTATTAAGTATTTTATAAAAACCATGGATAACTTACTTTAATAGTGTCGCGAGATTTTTAAAAATTTGCCTGCCATCTTCATTCTCCATCGAAGACACATATTGCGTTTCACGAATTGCTTGCTCCACTACTTGGGTGAAGTATCCATGACCCACAATAGGACTTTCAACTTCAGATTTATTAGACGAAAACGTGATAACATTATGGGCGACAAGTCGTATTAATGCGGCTAAATGGAAATTTGTTTGTGCCTTTTTCAGCATAAAGGATGCTGAAGATATTATCACGTTTGGACTGTGTGCTCCAAGCAGGGCTAATAACCTCACAGTAGTTTGTACACGTAGTGGATGCGGATTTAGAAGCAGAGGTATAACTAAAGGAATATCCTGTTTTACAGAACTCAAAAGTGCAATATTAGTTGACTGCGAACCCTGGCTTCTCATCAGTAGATCAATCTCTTGTAGTATCAGTTCGAGTATTTCACGACAAACGTTTTTCACACTTTGAGCAGCATTAACACTATGATATCCTACATTACTTGTGCTTAAGCTGGTATCTAGTAAAATATTTATTATTTGAGAGGCACCCTGTTCACATCCGAGAGCTAGATGAACTGCCAAGTCTATCAAAGCTTCTGGTCGATTATCAAAGTATTTACACCATTCTGTAGCAAACAGAGCTAACTGAGGTATAATGTCTGGTCTTACTAAAAGAATAAAATGTAGAACTTTGTAGCGTGAAAAGCATTTTACAGAAAATCGCTTAATGCCATACACTTACAAGTCTGCAGAACATTACTAGTTATGGCCTTTAGTAATGTTTGAGATAACGAAGCTAAATTCAGTAGAAATGGTAAAGTTGCTAACTTCTGTTTTTTTGTATCTTCGTCAGCGTTGAGATTTTCATCTAGACTCCACTGTGATGTAAATGACAATACACTGGCATTTGAAATACAATGTTGTTGATACATCATCAAATAAGTATTGGATTCTGGGGTAACTTACATTGAACAAATCAATTAATGCTGTCCTTATATCGTAAAAGTGACTTCCTGCCAAGTGGCCGAGTATTCCAACGACTGAGTTTAACTTTGGATTTTGTACATTGTGCTCATATCCCATAGCACAAAAATCCTTCAAGCCACAAGACAAAACTCTTGTAATGACTGTGTTTGGAAAGCAGCTCCCCACATGGGCAACTACCCAATCGAAGTGAGGACTATGCAAAACACTTGTGTCTAATAATGCTTTTATACAGGATTCAGTATCTGAATGCATTAGGCACTGAAGGCATTGTGCTGTTATGTCAATGAGAGTGCGAGTTGCGCGACAAGACATCCATTGCTGAAGGAATTCATTTATTCCTGCATTAACTGTCAAGTTACCACGAGTTGCATAATCAGATGACAATTTACCTGCAATGTAACACATCCATACAAAACCATTGTTAAAATGAGATACTGATTAACTCTAAAATAACAGTGGATACCTAGTAATTCTAAAGACCACGCTGATATTATTGGTGCCCAAGCTTCTGGATTCCCATTTATGAAGTTACTGAGTACAGCATGGATTTCAGCAATAATCGATTCTTCATTTACTGGTGGACTTTTATTGGACTGTAAACATATATTACTGAATCTTAAGACAAAACTAAACTACCCTATTAAGCACTTACCTCAATTTGACGAACATGTTTCCTAACAGCTGCGTAGAAAACAGAACAAAAATATTCTAGTACTGCCTCTCTTGTAGCAGGAACATTTTTCAGTAAAGACAAAGCTGTTCTTGCCAAGTCGATAGTATTTGTACTCTGATTAAATCTTGCGGCTCCAGCAATAAATGTTCTAACCTCCACCGAAATATCATAATGCGATAATTCTTCTTTACAAAGCGGCATTTTCGGATTGTTCCCAATTATTGTTATAATTGTTTAAGGCGGTTGTAATCAATACCACAGAATATATGGAATATTCACGTTATTTTTATGATGATTCCTTTTTACATTTTTTTAGGTTAGTAAACAGTACACTTCATTCTGAAATGATGGGTGTTCATAAAAGCGCCATTACAGTACACTGACATATTCAAACCAATTAAATTGAATTTCAAGCACCAATTCTTGTGTAAAAATGGTACCATGTAAATAATACAATTATTAATTTCCCGCTTTTACTTACTTTAAAGTTAATATTTATATTTATTTATATTAGCTAAACAGAACACAAATCACTATACACATCAGTAATTAAATACTAAAAACTTCCATTTTACAAAGTACATGACATACATTCATTGCCTCTTTATTTGACTTTAGTAAAAGCGATTTATTAACATAATATCAATACAAATTTACATAATAAATAATAAATTATGAGTAACTTGAGAATGATGACTATATGAAATGGAATGTTGTTGATATAAAAAAAAAAACGTCAACGTCTTTTTTTCTTTTCTTGTTTTCTGGGCCTGTGTGGCCTTCTTGGAGTCACTTGTGGACTATTCTCTGAACATTCAACATCACTAGGATCATCCTGAACAAATATAAATTTAAGTGATATCCAGTTATCAATGTATATTAATAATAACTACAAAATTGTATATTTTATTTCCGTACCTTCAAAGCTGCAACCCCATCAGAAGGGCCTGCTTGATAAACTACAATTGCCAATAAACAAACAACTTGGAAGACTGCTCCAATATAAAGACCAATCCTTAATAATTGTTCAAACAATGATTCTTCAGCAGGTAATAAAAGTCTTTTCAGTTGTGGATCTGTGTCAGCCATATCTGTTTCCTGAAAATAAAATAAATAGAAATGCATCATCTGTCACCATTAAATTTTATATATATATACTTTTTATCCACACAGTGATCACAGTCTCAATAGGTGAATACATTTTCGAAAGCTTCCATAATATTTCGTGCAAGTTATAAAGAAGTAAACTGCAATTACGCAACACTTCAATTATAGCGCTAATTATTCAATATTTTTCTCATCAGCATTTGCCGGAGATCGTTTACGCACGTGCGGATTGCAGAAGCGATTCACGATGCCGAGTTTATTTTCAGCACTCGTTTTTGGGTTCAAGGTTTTCCACTCGATTGTTTTTTCTTATCTGGCGGCATTCTCCGCGGCGAACTTCGCAGAAAGGTGGTTTTATTTGTTACGAACGACTATCGCCGTAAAAAGGGTGTAGAGAACTATTAATTCGCTATTACATGCTATTAGCATCATAAGTACACCTCAATTCGATCTGCTGCACCGTAATACTTGTCCTCTATTTATAGTTACACATTGATGCGTATCATACAACTTCTGCTTTTATTAACCGTATACAAACGTATATGTACGCATAAATCAATAACCCAAGCAACAGTCGATCACAGTGATATCGTCTTGTGCGAAGTTGCACCGCAATACATGGTACCAACGTTATCAGAGCCGCTTAAAACATTTGAATGCTAACCTTACGCGGAAAAATTATTTGTGCTAATTAACGACCTCCACTGACAAGGCAACTGAATGATCGACATTTTCAATTCACCTGAATGGGAACTGTAACTGGATAATGTCTTCAGGGGAAACAAAAATCTTTAAATTATGGCAGACCCGCAAAAGGTTATTTTACATGATCTGAAGTTGGCAGTGAATGGATCTTTTAACTGTCCACTCCAGATGGAGCTACTTGATGTAGAATAATTCGATTTTTGCGCCGACTGTAGGTGATTACGCGCATTAGATATTTACTTAAAATGAGATTAGAGTAGTTAAACCATACGTGATGAATAGAAATAGTGTTTAGATGAATTAACTAAGTTGTATGTTGTTGAAAATCTTTAGATGATGATTGGAGGGGATGTATTTTAAGAAAAATCAGGATGCGATTAAAAGTCGCGGGTCGATATTAGCGCCGGAAGTTATCTGGGTTGGAGGCTTTGTTGCTTGGGAGTCCGTGGATGTGAACCTTTGTTTTGTACAGAAGAATGGCTGCCATCTTTAGTTTTCGATGGATGTTTTCCGAAGAGATCGTGAATTCTTGTATTTATTGCGGTATCTAATAACGTAATTAAATTTAAAACAGTGAAATAACGTTGTTCGCGATGTAATGAGTGTTTTCGCGTCAGTTATTTATGCTGCCCTGATGGCAGTTCCATTAAAAAATGCCTGTGTTTACATCTAAGTTTGAAGTGAGCTTCTGTATTCCTGTCATATTAAGGTAAGAGACGCTTTATTCTTTATTTTCATCAAGCATAATGTTTAGATATTCTTGAATGTAACAGTTTCATATGATAAATCATTTGAAACTGCGTGTAAAATGTTTCAATACGGTAACGCTCGGCAATACGGCATTTATCGTTAGTGACGTATAAAGTACTATTTGCTGTCAATTTTCTTAAAAGAATTAGTTCTCTGATAATGAAATATCATAATCTCTTCGATATTTTAATATTTCATTAGCGTAAAAAGTAATTCGGGGTTCAATCGGGTAATAATCTTTTCCTAACCAAGTAACCCTAAAATGTTTTCATAAAAATGGAGCATCAAAGATTGAATTAGCGCTTCCTAATTATTTCGGTATTCTTGTTCTATGAATGTTTGCTGAATAGTTATAAATTGCAATTTTCATTTCTGTGTGGTGGTAGCAATGGCTGGTAAAATGGTGAGTGAGGGCAGGTCAACCACATCATGCACACACAACTTTAGATGCTAAACTTATATGGCTGATGGCTTTTATCTAAACTTCAAAATTATATATTAAATATTTTTAAAATTACTTTACAATCATCTGTATAGATCTCCAGATATGTAATAGTGTCAAATAATGGTAACATGTGCAACATTCTTGGAATTACATCTTGCCCCCATTTCAATGAACCACTATTATTTTAAAGTGATTATTTTTCATAAATCAATCAAATCTGCTAGTGTTTTTGTGTTATATATCATAATATTGTTATGAAATGAAGGAACACATATTACATTTTTATCGTCTAATTTGAGTATGGTATTGCAAAAATCTTAGGGATGAATTGATAATTTAATATCATTTCATGAACTTCTAGCAGTATTCATTTTTATAGAACATATGTATTTTCATATACCATTGACGTTCCAGTAAGGAAACTATATATATATATATTCTACCGATTGGATAATACACCATTAAAATATGAATTAATATGTATAATAATAATGGTAATATGAATAGATACTTTACATGATATTTAAACTATTGATATTATACAAGATATAACAATGACCATTAACAAGATATAAAATACTGCCTTTAATGATTTTGTAAGTATCAAGATGTGAAATCGGCAATGCTGCCTCCTAGACTTCATTCTTTTTCTTATCGCTACACACGTTTACCTTTGTTTGATTTTATACCTTAAGGAGTCATTTACAGATGATAAAGAAAGTATTACAATAATTCCTTTTTCACATGCCTTTCATAAGTCCATAACTTGGTTCTTTATTATTACATACAAGAAATGTGTTATACATGCAGGAATATTAAGAGATTGATGATATATTAACCAGATAGTCTCTTTATTGTAATCATATAAATTTAATAATCTACTAGTATGCAATTATATATGCTTTCCCTTACATATATTACAATAATTAATTTATTGAAATAATATCCTAGATTTTAAATTGACAATTCTCTTAGATGTACGACTTTACACACACATTTAGTAAAGTAATTAAAAACAAACATATATATGTGTGTGGGATATTGATAAATATTTACATTTCAAGGTCAAGTTGTATATAAACTTTGCAGTATTGTAAATAATATCCTATAATCAAACATACTGTACTCAAAATATCAAACAGAGGTGACATTCATCAATCAGAAAACATGAAACAATATTCTTTATGCACTAGTAGAGAATCGAGAGACTTCCGAATCGACCTACAGTTTCTAAACTGAAACATAATTAGACAACAAGCTATAGGTTTCTTGGAGCAAAATAAGGCCGCTAACCTCACCAAGAAAGTCTGTCCGGTAAACGAAATCTATTTCATGGCGGGATTAGAAAAATGTGGTTAGATGGCGCCAGCGTAGCTGGCACAACCGCCATTTTGTTCTATACATCCCTTTCTCCTTCGCGCATGACGTTCGGTCCTTCTCTCCATTCTATTTTTTCTCCCTTATCCCTGTACAATCTCTTTGCCGTTCTCATCGACTCATTCGCTGCCACGGCAGCTTCTTATTCTCTCTTTCGCGTTGCCATATTAAATTCCCGCATTCGACTCCTCTCGCCCGTCCCGACTTTCAAACAACCTGCGCCGCAACGTTCTGAAACCCATCGATTTTTAACGACCCCACCGACACACGATTTTACAGAATAGATGTAAAACGGCAAGACACCGGATACTGGCGTCCCGCTATTAATTATTCGTCCTATCGAATCTAAATACCTGCGCTCTTGGCACGTCTTATTTCCTGTTATTTATATTTAGACACAACTTTGACAACATACGCTTGGAGCAGACAACTCGGGAGACGTTTCAGACGCTTAAAATACCTTCGAGATCCATCGATCGTGAAATACATAGACTTAGATCAACCTCAGATTTATATTTTTATCGACTAACGATTAATAGCTGTCATAGATTGTGAATTTTTAACCCCGGCATTTTATTATTCGCGGTGAATATTATCAAGATGGTAATTTACAAACGTGTGTGTATAGTGAAATAGATGAAATCAGATTCAGATCGAGTATCCTTATACCCCATGTGATTATATAAAAAAATAGCAGTTGACTAAAGTTATACAGAATAATGTACACTACCAATGACATCTAATCACCTGAAATTGATTAATCGATTTCAGCTATACATCATTGACAACATTTCGCGGAATTAGTTTATCAATATACAAGACTATCCAAAATTACACGACCTCAGACCAAGACATTATTGTTCCTTCTCATCCGTCCCTAGTCTGTTCATAAATCACGACACGGTACCTGCCTTCGTATTTCCTAAAAGGATTACCTGTCGTTCGTTGTTATCAATGTCCAACCCCTAAAGTCAATTATACAAAGAGATAAATTCTCTATGAAATGTCAAACATATCCAGAGGATCCTCATAACAAGTTACATTCCATTCCGTTAAAAATTTACCTCGAAATAGTAGTTCTCGTCCATTCCTCTACGCCGAGAGGGCGCTAGAGGTGCTTGCGTAGGAGTTTGATAATGGAAGGTGGTTTTGACGGATGGGTAGCACATCCAAACTCTTATTGCACGCCACCCTCGAGCGTAGGCTGGTGTACGTAACGTACGTAGGTGGACGCAGTAACTGTGGGTGGTGGCGACGATAGCGTTCGCCAGTTGCGAGGTGAAATTGTATCGACCGCAGAGGAAGTTCATATGGGCGAAAGAGAGTTCAGCAACGGAGGAGCACAACCCTATGAAAAAAAGTACAGGAACAAAAAGAAATATGAAAATTGCACACCGCCACCTTTGAACATTTTCCATCTTTCATGGTGGATCATAATCGTCCTTGAAGAATTCTATTACTAGGATCATAGCGCACGTTAATCATTGCCTGACAGCTCCCAATATCTCATTATTTTTGTCTCGCAGGTATCGATAGCGTTAATTGATCTTCATTCCTCCGTTCGAGAACAATAACCACCCTACGCACCTTACCACCCTACTACGTCCAGTTGCGCATCCACCTTCTCATTGGATGCTCCTATTGACGTCACTGACTTAGAAGCGCCACTTACGCCCACCACGTTAATTCCGTTTCCTGTGCATTTACATGGGACAGAGGGTGTACGTGTATTTTGTTATGAATTTCACCGTCAGAGGGTAGCAGCGGTGTAGCTTGCGGCTACCAATGACTATTTTTAATGGCTGATCGCTGGAGAGTGCGTTTGTTGCGTCGTCGGTCGTACGTTGAATGGGATTGATGGTTTGGTTGATGACTGTGGATCTAATGACCAAGATGATTTATCAGGACTGCTCTCTGATAAATGATATAGTATTAATTGGACATATGACAGACAATTGTTGTCGTTACTGTACTACGTTATAATGAACGATGACTTAGACGTACTTTATATTTCAAGCTATCACATTCGATAGGTTGTAACTGTAGCCGTAGTCAACAGTGCAATGAAATCCCAGGAGAGGACTTCCTGAATCTGGACGACACAACCCTTCAGTCTGTTTACTGCGAAAGATACATAGTCACCAGCTTGAAATTCTACATGTTTGCGAGTCACACGTCGTCAGGATCTGCATCCATCGAAGGACCAGGATGGTGTAAGAGCATGATGCAACGAAGGCAGAACGAGAAGGGCACTTGTTGTTATGCTGACAAGGATTCTTCTTGGGAACGAATTAATAGACGATTACTCGTAAATTTCATTCCTTCGGTTAGGGTTGCATAGGAGATTTATGATTATTGTTTTCGACGAATGCTAGAAAAAGGAGACTGTTTACTTGTAGAAATAATTGGGTTTGCATCTCATAGAAATATAAATAGTTTCTAGGACTGTAAAGCGATTAGTTCTACGGAGTGTCAGTATGAGTATCAACGTTCCTTTAGAATTTCTTAATCTTTTAAAGCACAACGAACAACGCCCTCGTATTACAACTTCGATAAGCGTAATAATTAATGCATTGCGACGTATCCATATTTGTATCCTGATTCCCAGAGACGTATGTTTAATATCCGTTGTATACATTAACGGTCGGGTTTCCATGATACTTTTATGATTTAGCGTTTAGGCAGCTTGTTTCTTAGTTAAAATCTTTGTAATCGATTCAAAGAAAATTACGATTATTAGAGCGAGTCTCCGGTTTGAGTAAAATGTAAGAAGGTGGCCATTTAGCATTGCATGTCCACTTGGTAGGCCATGGCCAGTGCAATGTGTGCCAACGGTAAGTGGGCGACGTCACTACTTCGTCTTATTTAAATATTTGATCGGTAAAATTTAGGGCTGTTTTACACAAAATATATTTTGCTTAATCGAAAAGCTTGACGAAGCGTTTACGTAAGGAGCGATCGTAACAGTAGATTTAGCTTGATTATTAGGATATAATGAAAACCCTTCGTGGATACTTAGGCTGCGTCCACAAATCATGAACTCAAATATTTTGATTTTGTCACGCGATAAATTTTTTTATGTTTTCTACCACTCAAAATTCTCTAGCAAAACTTCTTTACTCTCGCCCAACTGTGGGATCGTAGCATCGCCCTATATTCACCCTTGTCCTTAACGTTGGAAACCTATAAAATCTTCCCGAAATTCATCCAGTGAAGTTGCACTATTAAACTCTCCGTTTAATCGACAAAGCCGCGAATCTAATTAAACCGAGGCTTGTCGCGCCACGCAGTTCCCGCAATTCCCATAATCTTTATTGATCTTAATAAGATTGTCGATATCAACTACATACATACGTATTACTCGATAGACGAGAAACTCTATTATACAGTTTCTCGTTGGTCCGTAAATTAAATTTGATCGTTATCTGAAAATTACGTGCGAATGGAAATTCCTCGCTTAAGCTTACAGAGATCAGATACTATTTTCCAACGTTGTCATGGTGTTCGCGTGTTAACGCGAATCTTGAGAGAAAATAGTGACTGACGTGACTTGAGTGACAGAGCATGAGAGAAATGTTAATAGATCGCCTAGCCCCAGGTTTCCTCTCCGTATTTACTTTGCTTCCACTCTATCGTGTAACCCCTCTAAACCACACTTCCTAGTTCCGCCAAGCCTGCAACATTATGCAGTTCTCTTATAAGATCGTAGCGAACGGTCGCTCCATTGGCTTGAGGCTTGACTATTATTGTATAAGTTATCTTTCGATTTAAAAGGCATTGATTAAAGCCGATTGTCAACGTTCAGGTCGAACACCGTCACTTGAATCACTTTGAGCTGTTGCGCTCGATAAAAATAATATTCGTATTCATGACAAAGATTTTTCTCTCGATCCTCGAGATTCAAGTGAAGAAAAAATCCTTTCTACTGCAGGTAGAAAGCGATAACGGCATTCTTCGAACGGAGTGGTACCACGTCGCAGAATTCTAGGATACTTATATTTCACTTTGTGTACCTGGCGAGCAGGTCACGACTGTACGGAGCCTGGGTAGAATAATTTAAATTCCAATTGCTAATAAAAGTTTTCACGCCAGTCGAATCTTTGGATACGGATATTATCAGTGACTTGATCGGCACGCCAACATCGGACAGTAGCAGGTTCTATGTTTCGCTCAGTATCTGTATATTATAATTATTGATTTACCAATTGACAAGCATTAAAGTCTCAGTGCGATTAGGATAGTCCGTATTATATTGTATATAGATAGTTGTTTATAGAGAAAAAATTGGAAGACGAATTATTGTAAAAGTATTGTTTTTAGGTTATCCGCAGTTAACGCCTTATATCCAGATCTTTCGTACTTCATTCTGATTGGCTGTTGGTATAAACGAACGGAAGGAGAGAAACGACAAGAGAATCCGGATCGGCGCGCAGTGACTCCTGACGCGCAATAAAATCTGGTCCAGTAGCTGCAACGTGTACACATGCAACCACTCTGCTATTCGTAACCTTGGATGTAACAGCCAGCCCACAATGGTGTAGCGTCTCGTTGTATTCTTCTCTTCGACGACCTCGTTCCTTCTCCTTCTTGCCTCGTCGTTCTCTGATAGCCTCTCTCACTCGTACTCCGTTCTCTCCTTTCTCTGGGAATTACGTTGCCACGTTTTGTCTACCGAGAGCAATACGTGCGAGAATGCTCAGCGTACTCGGCCTCCAAACAATGTGAAATATTGAAGTTGTACGCACTATCTGCTCTTTGGTGAATGCTGCATCTTACCATAACCTCAAAACTTACAGCACTACTCGAGACTACAATTAAATATTGATTTAATGGCGTTTTATTGTCCTTTTTTCTTCTTTGTTTTCTCTTAGAACAATTGCCGGTACCATGCTCTTTATTCGTGCTCATCCTTTCTAGATCTCTCAACTACTAGGATTTCCGGTTCGTTGCCGTTGGACGTTTTGTTTTTCTAGTTCCATGTAGCTAAAAGTTACGCGCATGTGATGCTCTGAACTCTCATTCTTCTGAGCACGGATATGACAGACCTGAGTGATTTTTTTTTCTCGTGGAAGTGTATGCTGTCTTACTTGCTCTGTTTTGCTGGCGGCTATCCTAAAATTGGGATGTTTGAGCGACAGTCGAAAAGTTCCGTGTCCGTTTCACGTAATTTAGCTTGGTGAGCCGTGTACCAGCACCAATACACGATAGCTAGGCGTAATTACTAGGATGTCGCTGAACTGAATGATTTTAATGACAAAATTAGTCCCGGCAACAGCAACCGGAAATGTTATGGCCGACGCTACTCGACGCTTCTCGCGCTTACAGTTTACCTAACGCTCCATTGCCAGTCGACAGGGGAATTGTTTGCGGGTGAAAATATAGGTGGACTGCGAAACCTGGTGGGACGCCGGAGAATGTCCATGAAAATACGCGGCCATCTTGTCGTAGTTTACGGAACGTCCGCTATATGCCTGTGGCGTTACATATCGACCGGTGCGAAAATACAAAAAGGGAATTCCAAAACTACCACGCGTACACATACATATAGTTACGTACACCACGTATCGTATACGATACTGTCTAGATACTTACAAAGCACCCACACAGGAATAGGGTGGCTTATATGTTCGGTGATGAATATTCGTACAGGCTGCACTAAATCATCTAATTCCATGTTAACGTTGTGGTCCTTCAGGAGACCCTTTGCTTTTGAACAATCCTTCAGATATTTTCGTTTAACTTCTTTGAGGCAATTACTTTACTCAGTTCCGTACTGAATTTGACAAATGCTTCTTATACACGTATTTCCAATACAATTGTAATTATGGACACAACCTTTCTGGGTAATCGCAATTTTCTATCTCTTATCTCGCATATGAAACTTCAAATCATCTCGAATGAGTCCTTGACACGTATAGTCCTGCGATTGATACACTTTGAATAAACGTAGAATAATCCTATATAGTTTTATTATCTTGAACGGCGTTTCACGAGAGTACATACAATACGGACACTAGAGTACAATAACGGATTTACTATAGTGTAATAGCATTAATTTACAATACTATTTTGGAGGAGCATTTTTGCTTCCCGCTTTACGATCGTTATAGAGTTGCCTGAATAAGTCATCCTTCGCTTAAGTGAAGAACCAGTAGATTGTAAACACTTTATTATTATTATTATTTTAAAGGGTCGATAAGCTCTTTCTCCCAGCATCTCGTACGCACCCTGTATCTATTCCAAGTCCCACCAACAAGTTTTGTCCGCTCTCTGGACCAGTCTCCTCGTCTTTTCTTCTTTTCGTTTTCTCTCGCCCCTCCCCAACCTTCTCCCTGTTATCTCTCTTCCTCCCACTCTATTACGGAATCCCTGACTCTCTTCGGAGAAGACAGTGGAAAAGCGAAGGGAGGGTAGCAATACCGGTTATTGGCTGGGACTGGCATATTTCACCGGGTGTCCAGCAATCAACCCATTGTATATGGTTGTTTCCCACACGCGATCAGCGCTTCTACACTTACAAAGGGCAGCCCGTACCTCACTCTGACCGTTTCTGCTGTAGCCTCTGATGTTATTGTTGCCTTTGGAGAAACATGAATATTTGAATTATTTTGGTTAATTAATATAACCATACCTAATGGCCAGTATTAGCTCATTTTTTTGTTCTTATTTTCACTTTTATGCCAGGTTACTCCATAACCATAAAGTTCAATGCGCTCTTGGAATAAAATTCGTCATTCACAGCTGTCATTAGGATAACTATTGATTTAATACATTATAATTAACAAAAAATGTTATTTATTCTAATCATTTTACTGGTTAAGTCAACCAGTTTTTAAGTTGCACGACTAGGCAATCCTAACCTCTACGTACGTTAAACTCTACTACCGTAGTATAATACGACCGGTGGGCTCCAGTTTTGTCAAACAATAATCGTCCGAGAATAATTTTGGTTCGCATTGAATCAATGCAAGGGTCGAGGCACGCCAAGTAGGTCGCTGCAAATCCCATTGCTGCCAACACAAGCGATGCGGAGCAACGGCGTACACAGTGAGCCTGTTTGCCTGCTCGCTCGCTTGGAAGCTTGTTAATTCACCGACTCATGGTTGTAGAGTAGATCAGCTTATGTTAGGTCGGTATACGAGTTAGACACCCGTCTTAGAATCAGTTCATAGTTCTAATGCGGGTGACGGAGAATAATTTATTATCTATTCGTGACCGGCAGAGATACATATCCCAAAACTCTTCGCCTTTTGCTAACGTAACATAACATAACACGACGCGAGAAATGACATGCAGCTTGCGGAAAATTGCCAAGAAGTTCGACGCGCCGCGTTACGGAATTTTCCAAATTTTTAACGCTCGATTTAACGACCGCCAGCTTAGTGCCAAGGTACGATTTTCGTATCAGAGTATAGGCACTTCGCGATGCTATACCGACTCTCGCTATGCACTTAGATGCTTATAACATTCTCTGTCCCGATTACGTAGGCGTAGCCGAAACAACTATAAACATCAGATTTAAACAGCTAGGCATTAACGTACGGTAGGAATACAGACTTACAGAATCGGGTTTTAGGATTATATGCGTAGTAGGAAGCGTAATTTTTGAATGACTTCGCGTGATTTTAAGTACGTCAGACCTTGCTTAAGAATTCTTTGGGAACGGTTATCGTCATTCTTTCCAAAGAGCATCTCGTGCCCTAAATATAATGAAGGGTACGACGATTTTTTATTTGGATAGAGATGAAAATTCGTAACTTCAAAATTATGTCGACGTGGCGCTGGCGGCGTACACTTCGTTCACTTTTATTTTGTTATGGTTTATTCTATGCTGAATTTTAATTATGACCCTATACGGAGTTCACACATGCAGCATACCTGCTACTTCTGTGGAGGATGCTTTAAGGCATCTGAAATAACATGACAGTGAATCATTTTGCGATGCTTTGGGTTAAAATTAAACTCGGCTGCACGCCACCGAGTCATAACCTCGGCTAACTGACAACCAACTTGCTGCACGCTGGGGATGAAATCACTGCCAAGTGTACTGTTTCTCGTTTATAATAGCATATGTATCATTTAAATACATTCACTTGGACAGTGTATGTTATATCAGTGGAAACGTTGCCCCACGTGCGTATAATACCTTTGGAATGATATTCGCGCAAAAGGAACTTTTGAAAATATTCACGCTTCTTTAGAAAATGCATTCACGATGTAATAAAATGTCATGGAATAAAAGGGATGTAGGATTTGGATAGTCAGCTCATATTTATAAATAGAGTCACTAACTCTAGGGCTTGTCGACCTTTGCGGATGGACCGAGCGACGGAAATGAATTCTCGCCTTGTCAAGCGCAATTAACGCAAATGTATTACAATTGAGTGTGAGAATATTCACGTTGACGGAAAGTTCTTCGAAAATCTTTCACAATAGCGGATTTCATTAGTTTACTCTGTGATTGATAAGTAGACGATGTAATGACGTTTTAAGTTTCCATTTTTATACAAGCCATATTATTAGTTACACGTTATTTTATTTCTGTATGAATATCTTCTAGGATATTCCGCGAGCGTTCGTCATTTGAGGATGTGTCTTCAAGAAGATGGACGGTGGAAATTGCTTTACATAAACGGCAATTAGTAATCTTGTAGAAGGTCATTTTAATTACGCGTGTAATGCGCATAATGATGTTTTTTTTAGTACGGTAAGTACACTTGGCCCTATCTACGATTGTCGTCTGTCGAAATCGTCGCGATTAATTAATCATGCGAAAACGGGTTGTTCCGTAGGTTAGAAGTTTTAGCGGGAAAATTCAATATTACCGTTGGCTTTGTTTATAAAGGTACTTGGAAAAATGTCTCACGGTCGGTTTTTTTTATAAATTTTATATCGCCTGCGGAAATGTAAATAGCGTCATAGGAAGCGACAAAATTCTAGGAATTTGCTGAACGGTATTCGTGTCTTTATACATAGTCGTCCCTCCATTGTTTTTCTTTTCTTTTTACTTATTTTAATTATACTTTTATCGTTAAACGTCTGGGCAGGGTCGTCTCTTACTTCAGTCCTTGACGAAGAACTGTGAAGCAGGTAAAGCAGTTCACAGGAAGTTTCATAAGTTTTCTATAAATCCTGCAGTATACCAGAAATCGAACATAGAGCGTCGTCCTACGTCGATTTAATAGGCGGACCGATCGGTAAGGAAGTCTTCGCGACTAACAAGGACTCCTTTCTACAGGTCGGTAATTGTGTTTGACTTTTAATACGAACTGGAGAAGATATGCACTAGTGGCGGCAAAAGACACACGGTTGACAACACAATGAAGTCATTATGCAGAAACGAGGCCTTGGATTGCGTTTATCATTATTATTTCAGCTTATTTATATTCACAAGCCATAGCAGTCGCGATTGTGAATCGAGCTATTGAGATCCAAGAAGGAAAAAATTGCAGGTTGCTTTTTTCCCTCTTATTTCATGCTTACCCTCCTCTCTCCTTTCCTCTTCTTTCCAATCGTTATCGCGACTCTTCTTATTAGCTAAGACGATATTGTTAATAATTTACGATATAACCCCAACCGCACCAGCCGTCGTTATAGATTTGATTTTATAACGTGTTTGACAGATTGACTTTACATACTTTTATACGTATCGACGTATGTCTGGCATTGCAATACGGAGGGGAGAAATTAGCATCATAGATTGCTCATAGTCGATGAAAAATATATGCAAATACGAGTACCGCCTTTATTGTTTATTTCCTTTTGTTTTCTCCCGTGCTCGACACGATACTCTGAATCGATTTCTTAGTGATCTCTTAGCCGAGCAAAAGAGCACTACTGATTATGTGCTTTGTTAATATATTCTCTCTTGGTTTTTGTTGAATATATTCATACAGCGATGCGCACCTGAGTGTCGCTTGTTGAAAGTACATAGAAACTGCACAACGTAGGACCTTACTAACCATTAGCTTTGTAATCTTTATTGACTCTGCTTATAGTTGCGGATGCGTCATGATACAGAACGAAATTGTACATGGATACAACGCATATATATATATATGCTTACTGAGTTCACTATAAGAATCTTTTTTTTTTCTTGGCTATTACAGCCAAGGTATAATGAGGAATGATCACTCGTGACTTACGGCGTATATGTTTATTCAGATTTCCAAGTGTAGTGTAATACGTTACCTGAAACAAGTCGTTTTACCAGATCTCAAACTGTCGAATTCACTCACGGACACGAAATTTCGGTAGCACTTAATATTTTTCTCCTTCGTATGCTATATTGCGAATATTTAGGTATACCTTGATACGTGCTCGCTAGCTAACGTATTTTTAATCATTAACGGGAAACAAATGTGGAACGTGTGTACATTGAGTGAAACGATGTTTTTTCAAGGGATTGAAATTCAGCGCGCGGTATTCTATTGCAATGTGTATACAGTATTATTTAAAATTTTATAATTTGAATATCATGGATTTTAGTGGTGTCATTCGGAGATTGAGGTTAGGTTAAAATTTGTAATTGCAGAGTATACCTATATGGTACGCAATACAATAAGATAGATGCACCGGTGATATTTTAACGTATTAAGAATTTTCAGTTAGTTCCCGAAACTCACGTAACTCCAGGAGGCGCGGCAGTCGTCGTTTGAAAACATGCATAATACAAACGTCTCATACTTCTGGCGGTCGTAATCGCGCCAGGCCTGCGGCTAAATTTCAATTCTACCTCCCGGCTGTATAGAAGGAATTTCCAGCAGCATAATAAACCCCGTGGAAATGTAATGGCGGCGATCACATTAATGACCACGGCGGAGTCCTGGCCAGCGAATAGAAAGAACGACCGGCCGCTCGAGAAAGTTGTCCAATCTACAGCCGGCGGGAGCCTCGCAAACACTTCCGTCTTTTATTCCACTGAGATAAGTTTCGTCTTAAGCGATTTTCGACAACAACGGCATGGAAAGTACGTGCTCAGATAAAGCCGTGTTCCAGATTCAGCGTTAAAATTTGACCACCTAGCTCAAAGATGGATACGCGGCTTGTTTGTTTTTTACCGCGACTTTCTTAAGTTTTTGCAAAAGTTAAAATCAGTTCTATTGACACAGGTCGACAAGTCTTCGAAATGTCGTACAATGAAGTTAAATGAAAATACACCTTCAGTTAGGAAATACAGAGTTTTTCGACAATCGATAACCTTTTATGTTTCGCAACGTGCTTTTTGAATAATTCAAGTCTACTCATGGATACTACGTGCAACTTCATATCTTAGGCACACAGACCAACGAGAATGCATTATCAATTTATTATAGAGGATATACAGTTTTATGTGCTGCACGCAATATTGAGTCACGTCAATAACAGGAACATGCCCGCAGCTCTACTCGTATGCTCTGCTGTCATGCATTTGTGAACTGTAACTGATTGGTTGATGTGATCGCTCAATATATGGTTTACGGCAAAAAATATTATCGATTCGTTTCTCGAATCTGACGCGCGAATGCTTGTTGATACGTACGATCGGTATATATATACACACCCACATTTCGTATATACAATACACCCACAGTTCATAGAACTGTCACAGCTCCCGCATGATCAATAATAAATTTCGTAATTTGCATGTGGTTTTTCTTTTAAAAAGTATCAATCATCGAGGTAAAAGATGGTTGGGTTTTCTGATCTAGGGACGAGTCATTTGCCGATTCTCATATGTTGGTTAGGAAAAAGGATATATTCCTTTTTCTCAATGTATTTTACCGCTTATAGGTTTGTTTGTATTTACATTCCAGCTACTGCGTGAAGAGAACTCGATAGGACCTCAGTTTGCGACGTGTTAGGGACGTACCTTGCCGTCGAGATAACTTTATCATAAAATCGAATATGACAGAACCCGTAACAGTTTTAATGAAAATGAGGTTGTTGCTACGACTATTACGGCGCCATCTGCAATTTATGCGAATGGTAATTTTCAGTGACGTAGATATTACTTAGAAATTTAATTTCATCCTAAGGGACGGTAGCCGTTCTATTCTAATACGTTTCTTCTCCGTTTATGTTTCAGTTACTGTCTCGAGATCCTCAAATAGCTCGAGGGAAGAAGAGAGCCGCCATCAAGCTGTAGAATAAAAGAGCTATCACGTTGACAATACGTAAAGTTTTTATTTGACGGAATCACAAGGCCTCCAAAACGTCGACTCCATCAGTGATTAAGTTATCCGGGGGTGGAACAGGCGGAGGTGGGGAACAATTATCCCCGGGCACGAGCTCACCTCCACCTGTTACCCCGGCAGAGCAAAATGATTCCACTGATAACAATGGAACTGCAACGGAAGGGGTTGGCAATTTTGTATCAAATGCAGCAGCCACCATGAGTTTTGTACTTCAACTAGGTACCGTGGAGATGCCCGAGGAATCAGAGAACAACAATCCTTCCCTGTTAGCACAGGAATTATCCACGCCTCTGACGATTGGTACCAGCTTACCGAAATCCGTGATTCCCAGTAACAACAATAAGATGCAGAGTCTGCCGAACTCTAAGACAATGAATACCATGTCGGGCTCGACATGCTCCGCAACATCTTCCAGCGTAAAACCCGTTACTGTAACATATCCGGCGAACAAAGCTAGCAGGGACGTTCAGAAAATGACTGGCTCTCAGACGAGCACCACTCAAGTTTTAACGACTCGCGTGATCTCACAGAAATTGCCACCCTCGAATTATCAGATGCACCCTAATTCGCAACCGGTAAATATACTTTGTCATGACGCGGGAGAACCCTTAAACCATGCTGCGGTTTTCGTTCTTCCTTTCAGGTAACAATGTTTTCTATTCTTATTCTTTTCAGGGTCCCACGCAGAATATCAATCAGCAGGTGAAAATTCAATCTGCGTCCAAATCAGTTCAGAGCAAGGCGCAAACGGCGACTATAACAAATCTTCAGAGTAATATTCATCAGAAATTCCAGCAAGTTTCCGCGCAACAGATGTTAAATACTACGGGGGTTAAGACTATTAGCCCGTCAGGCTCGATGACGAATATCCAAAGGATTCATTTGAAAGCACAAAATGTTGGAGGACAGTCCCAGACGGTTAATTTACAGAAAGTTAAGACGATAACGAATGTTAATAGTCAGGCAACCGTACAACGGAATCCTGCGTCTATGATGCAAACTGCGTCCAAGTCGCAAGTACTTACCTCGTCCACTCAAGGCACGCAGATCACGATGAATCAGGTAATGAGCAATGCGAATATGCAAAGAGTTCAGCAGGCGAACTCATCCAATTTGCAAAAGGCACAAGCGACCAATGTCACGAGTTCCCAGAAGAGCCAGCAACAACTTTTAAACAATCAAAAGATAATATCTCAGCCGATTAGTAATGTTACGGTGCATTCGAATCACACAGTGCAACAGCAACAACAATCGGGAAATCAGCAGTCACAACAGGCTTTGCATAAGGTACAAGGACTGCCTCAAAAGACGCTGGCCGTCCAGAGACAGCAGCAAACCGTCACTGTTAACAATATACAGAAATCTGTAAACTCTGTTGCTGGTGCGCAAAAGAGTCAAATATCTGGACAACAACAGAACCAGCAATCTTCACAGCAAACTCAAAAGCATTCACAGCCGTTGCAGTCAACGCAACAACCCAGGCCGCAAAGTATAGCAGCGATGCAGAAATCTCAAACTTTGGCTACGGTCAATTCCAATAAAACACAACGTACAGCGAGTGTTTCTAAAAGTAGCAGCGTTCCCAACATCACAAAGTTGCAACAAAATTCCAATCTCCTTACTGTCAGTAAACAACAAGTAGTCTCTCAGCCCCAACAGATTCACGTGCAGCAGTCCCCACAGTTGCAACAGCAATTGCTTCACCAGCCTGTGCAACAACAGCAACAAATCACGCAGAAACAACAGCAAAACGTACAGAAGAAACAACAAGGAAATGCATCACAAATTCAAAGGAGTCAGTCTGTTTCCAACGTACAACAGAAGACTACTGGATCTTCTATATCGAATAATCAACGAGCACAGACAACTACGAATTCAAAAATACAACAGCAGCAGCAGCATATGGTTCTCCGTGTAGGAGCAGCTAAAAATCAATTACAGAATTTACAACCGGGAAACGCGAAGCCAGCATCGCAGAAAATTACGAACAGCGTAAAGCCTTTAAACCCCCAAAATACAATGCAACAGCCAATACACCGTAACGCAAACATGCAGCCTGTAAAAATTATACAACAACAGCAAAACGTTATCGGTCCTCAGAATGCGCAAAAGCAGCCAGGTTGTATCAAGACAATACCTGCGCAGAAGCCCACGCAGAGGAATCATGCACAGAAAATGGCTGGTATCAAGACGTCACTGAATACAAACATGAATGCTTTAAAGACTCAAGGATCTGCGACAACCATCACCCAAAAGACAAGTATCAAAACATTGCTCCCTCAACAAACAAGTGGACCAAGCATGCTGGTCCACAAAAATCAGCCTATCAAGATCCAACAGCAAACGATACAACAGAAACAACTCATAATGGCACCTCAGTACACACAGCAAGTCAGACCTCAATCAGGACAGATCAAAACGTTGTTACCAGTCACTAGTGGAGAGTCTCGTAGAGATACAGAAAACAAGTGAGTTATTCTATTTTAGAATATGAATTATATAAATTGATCTAAATCTAAAAAACAATATTTTCTATTCAGATCGGAAACCGAATTTCATTCACCAAAGGAAGAGGAATCTCAACACACTCTGCAGTCCCCTGTACGAAGGATGCCACTTCCTTACGAGGTACTGTTCATTTCTTCTTTACATATCTGAGATGCAGTTGGGATTCTTGTACTTCTTTAGATCTTTTTCTTCTCAGTGACATGTAGTCTAAGCTTCTTGATATTCACTTCTACTTTTTCTACGGTAACGGTGTGTGAAGTTGCATGGTTTGAACAAACACTTGTCTAATTGTAGTGTCTCCAGTTTGTTCTTCAAGACCATAACTATGGAGCACCTCCACCACGAACACCTCCACCAGCGTCGCCGCCACCGCACGTGAAACAACAACCAATCAACGGTGCTGGAAGCGCCACGGTAACCGCTCAGCATCCTTACATTTATAGTCAAGGTAAGATTGTACAGTACTGTTCATGTAAGTCATATTTCCGGGAATTCCTCAAAGTGAATGATGCTGTAGATACATTAACTGCTGTTAAATCCTCCTTAAATGAGATTCATTGCTTCCAGTTATCAATCTTTATAGAAGTAATTTACACTATGCCAGGAAATTATTGAAACTACATGATTTAGAAAATCCTATATTTTTTACATGGGCCGCTCCTCGAGTGTTTAATATAATTTTCTTTCTCATTGGAAGTTTTGCATTTGCATTCTTAATTTTATATGTAAACAATACACTACACCAGGATCAGTGAATGATGCACTCTCAATCATCTTTCTGTATCATCACATCCTACCCATTGTTGAAAATTGACATTTTGTTGAAGCCGTGACAAGTAACAACGTAGAGGATGATGCAGCAAGTGCCATTAGTAGCGAAGCTGGAAGAGAAGCAGAACCAGAAGGCGAGGAAACGGAAACGGCCGCCGAGGGTGAAGAGGATGATGAAAACAGCGTTACCAGATGCATTTGGTAAGTCAGAATCCTCATTCTATATTCAAACCTAATAAACAATCTAGAAGAAATAACACTAAGTATTCTTTCATTTTTAGTGATTTCGAACACGACGATGGCTACATGATTTGCTGTGACCGCTGTCTGTACGTATTTTAAAAAAAAAAAGAAACGTTTTCATTATTCTATAGCACAGTAGACTGCATCATTTTTCACTTCGCAGTTAGGTTAACATTTTCACTATGATATATTTACGCGAAAATATAAATTATTCCTTGTCAGGGTTTGGCAACACGTCGACTGTATGGGCATAGACCGCTCAAACATTCCTGATGAATATCTCTGTGAAATTTGTCGACCACGTCGCGTGGACAGACAGAGAGCACGGGCGTTGCAATTACGTAAACGCGAGGAGTTACTCAATTCGGATACCTCATCCGACACGTCGTCTACAAGTTCAGCAGACACTGACGTAGGTGTGAATGTCAATCAGAAGAAAAGAACACCACAACAACAAGTACCCAGACGAAAATCTGATCCTCCGCCCCAAGTCAGGAGGCTAAGTAACAACAACAATAACAACAATAATGTCGCTAAGAGGCAAAGAAGAGAATCCCATCCGAGACAATCGAGTGCAGTTCGTAAAAAGGAAACTGTGAAGCGAGGTCCCGGCAAGCGAAAAACCAAACGAAGGATGAGCCTCGAGGATAGGGAGGAGGATACTCAGGATGCTTGGGGCACCAATATGGCTCCTCTTAGACAGTGGATAGAAAGATACGAGGAGGCTGTAACTAACCATTACAGTCCTGAATTAAGAGCCAGAATATCGAGTATAAAGGTCAATGGAGCTCACGGTGATCTCAGACAGAGTAATATGAATGCCGTGGCTACTGGGAAATGTAGGCTGAACGTTCACAGTAATAACCTTCGAGTAAGTTGATAACCCATAGCGTAATACGTCTCAGTGCATACAGTACTGTTTTTACATTGACCTAGTCGCATTTTCTACATTGCTTTCTTCTATTTTAACAGTTCTTAGTCGCGACAATGTACCTTCCACCGAATACACCGGTTGTTGAATTACGAGGAAAGTACATGCTGAGTACACAGCATAGACCATCACATCCTCAAGGTAGGCAGCACGCTCAAAGACCTGGACCCTTCGTCTTCTTCTATCGATTGCCCCGGGACGGCACTGAAGTTTGCGTCGACACTCGGACCTATGGAAACGACGCCAGATTCGTGCGTCGCAGTTGTAAACCCAATGCAGAGGTGAAGCATTGCATAGAGAAGGGCACCCTACATCTGTACATCGTGACGACCACTGCAATCGAAAAGAATGCCGAGATTACGATTCGCCATGAACAGCACGATTTGATGCTATCGCCGAATCCAAATTCGCCTTTACTCCCCGTGGTGTGCGCATGCAACAATCCCAGAGACTGTCAGATAGCTTCTATGGGACAACTCAATAGAAGAGGAAGCAATGGAGCCCTTGCTGAAAATGCCGAGTAAGTAGCTCAATATAATATCGCTAATGACTTTCAGAATTCCGAAAATTATCCTTTTACATTGTATATTTAATATTTCAACAGTGGCCGGGAACGAAGGCGGCGAGGTAGACGAAATACAGTATGCGAGGATAGCGACTCTTTATCGGCCATTTCCAGTACAAGTATTACGCAACCAACACCAGCCCCGGCACCGACTCCTGCAGTGGTACCACCTAAAAAGACTATACCGAATGCCAGTGGTAGTGCAACTGTAACTCGACAAGCAACCAAAGAGGAGCCGCCAACGGTGCAACCACCGCAGACCTCACCAGTGTTAACACAACCTCCACCCCAGGAAACGAAAAAGGATAAGAAAAAGATGACTCGAGAAGAGCGGAAAATGGAGGCTATTATGAAAGCCTTTGAGAGGTTGGAAAAAGCTGAACAAAGAAAGCAAGAGGTCCAAGCTAGAAATGCACAGAGGAAGGAGTCTGGGGGTACGCACAGCGATAACGAAGACAGTCATGGCGCAATCCCGCAGTCCAAAGCCAAGCAACAGAATTCTGAAAGAACAGTAAGGCGTAAACGGAGAAAGGGTCGTGCGAGAACAACCAGTAGCTCCCAATCACAGAGCAGTCGTAGGACGAGATTAAATTCCGCCGATTCTGATATATCCTCTGGAGAGGAAAGTAATTCTATGCAGTCTCCACCCCTGCCAAATCAGAATTGTCCACCGAATCGTGGGATGCCATACGCTTCTCATCTACACACGCCAACAAAGGATGGAAACGAGTCGATCAACCCTGGTCCAGCTGGACATCAGGGAATTCCCACAGCAGCTGGTCTATTATTAGCCTTGGCCAACTCGAATGTTCCTGGACCAAGTTCACCACCTCTTCAACAGCCGACACCGGTGAAAAGTCCAACGTGCGACAGTGGCGCCAGTAGTAGCTCACAAAGTTCTACTCCGTCCACACCATTGTCCTCGGCTTGCTTACTCGTGGCCGCAGCAGTTGGACCTTTGGCACCAGGATTCAAGTTCCCCAAGACGAAAAAGGTTCTTATGAACGAGTGGCTTAAGGAATCTCCTGATCCACCGCAGACTCATGTACCACAGGTGTCCCCGTTGCCAGCTTTACCACCGGCACCTCTAACTACTCCAATCAGTCAACTCACCAGACCTACAGATTTTTTGTCGCCCACTGATCCTTCTCCGGAATTCTTAACGCAGAGTTACGCTGCTAAAAGTCTGGCCACTCTCGTCCAGGCGGCCAACTCTGTGTCCGGGATATGCGATTCACCACCGCAACGTAGACAAACCGTGTCAGGGAATTCTCTGAGCTCGGGCTCAACTGGGTCCGCTAAGAAAAGATGGCTCAGACAAGCTATTTCTGAGGAATGTGACTCTCCTAACAGTCGACCTGAAAGTCCTCCCAGTGAAATGGTAGCACCACCGAAGAAAAGGAGAATTGCCCGGGAAAGTCTTTCCTCGGACAATTATACTCCACCAACAACCCCGACTATGCTCTTACCGGATCCTACATCTATTTCAAAACCACTGGGTTCCAATGAGGTAAGTTTTTAATTTCTGGTAGTTTGGGTTATTTAATATAGTATTATGCTTTTATAGTACATTCTTACTGTGCATATATTTATTATTACTCCATCATACAGGATGAATTCATTGAGCAACAGTCTCCGAATATGGAACAACATTCTGGTCAACAAGATTACGAATGTGAACCAACGAAAGAGGAACTTCAATTTGAATCGGAACCAATGGATTTGGACGATACAGATCAAACTGACAAGGTTACATTAGACATTCCGCAATCGACATTATGTGTTAAAAATGAAAAAGCGGATGTATTAGTGAAGCAAGAGATAAAGCCAGTGAAGGTTGAAACAGGAGCAATCAACGAAGAATTATCCCTTAAAGAGTTACGGGATCAGATTAAAGTTGAAGCGCTAAGTATAAAGCGAGAAACAGATGTATCACTCTTTGTAAAAGATACTCAAAATCCAGTTAAAAGCGAATCACAGTCCATTAAAAAGGAAATACAAGAAACGGACGTCGAGATGACAATACAAGTAAAGAACGAAATTTCCTCTAAAAAGGAATCGGTTCCAATGGAAGAGGAAAAAGGTACTGTGGAAATAGTTGATCAGAATGAAGCGGATACAGAAATGGAAGATCTCAGTTCGCCCATTGCAGCAATGGAGTCGGATGCTGTTCTGAAAGAACGTGTCGCTGAACTGAGATTGGAATTTGGTGGCAACCTCAATAAAATTGTTAACATCACCAATGAAAATGACAAATCCGATGACGAAAAGAGGTCAGGTATTATAAAATCTTGCGAACTTCTAAAGTCCGATGACAATGTATCAATTGATGAATTTGATGTCGAAGCACAAATGAAGAAAATTACAGGTGATGACGGTGACGACTACAAAGAAAAGGTCGATACGAGTTCCGAAAAAGATAAAAGCATGGATGGTATCGAAGGATTAATGGATAGCTCGAAAGAAGATTCTGATTCTGAGGATCGCGATATTGATGATTTGAAGGAGTATGAAGAATCCTTTAAAGATTTTGACATGCGTCCTGAGGAGAGAGCGTTTAAAGAGTTCGAAACAAAACCGGAACAAAGAGGATTCATGAAGATAGATCTTAAAGAGACCATTGTTTGTAATAAAGAACCAGAACCTCCAAAATCAGATCCAAATTGTACATCGCTAACTCTCTCTGAAGAATCCATGTTCGAATCAACATCCTCGAATATCGACATAGAATCGTCAGAGCCAGAGCCTCCAAAATTGTTGCAGTCAATTCCGCCGTTAAGTGAAAGAATCCGTAAGAAACCTGAACAGGTACAACCATCAAAAACAACATTAGATTTTGAGGCATCCATTATAGAGTCTACCATTGAATTAGAGAGTGGAGAGCTTTCGAAAAATGGAGAAGAAAAATCCATACTGTCCACAGCTCTGAGGGAATTATTGGAAGCTAAGATTGAAGTCGATCCGCCGGAACCGGTGAAACCCGAACTTATAACTGAAGTCAACATTTCCTCTCATATAGAAAAAGTTATTGAGATATCATCGGGACATGGTACGAAACTGGAGGAAGTGGTGTCAAAGAATAATAATCTAATTGGGCAAAATGAGAAACTTCCAGTGAAAGAGGAAGATCCTACGCCCAAGGAAGTCAAGAGACTCAAAGATCCAAGAACTATAATACCAACCGATATGCCAGCGCCACCCCCATTGAAACCTGAAGTTCCACCCCCAGTCAAGCGCAAGGTTAGAACGGTAGGAATGTGGTAGAGTTTGTTTAGAGTAGAAGCCTAATTCCTTATTACGTTCGTTTACCTCAACTTCCCAACATTCGGCATGATCCAAATTGTATCTTATCTAAATAATAGCATAGCATCGAAGCATGATAAAAATATCTCAAATGAAGTCTAGTAGAAATATTTTTTAAAGATATACCTCTTTTTTTCAAATTAGTAATGCAAGCTTTTGCAATAAAAATGTCATGTATTGAGTTGATTTGGTAAATGTGTAATAGAAATGTGGCTGTTAAAATTTATAAAAAAATTTTAAAAATCATTAACATATAAATTTGATTTTTACAGTTATCGATATCGGAATACCGAAAACGCAAGCAGCAATCATCCGGTGGTACTCCGCCAGAACCGGAACCATCGAATGATGCATCTTCGTCCTCGGACAAAGGTACCGCAAGAGGAAGATCAGACAGTGCAAGCAGTGGAACGTCTTCACTCAGTTCTGACGAGGAAGGCGTGAAAGCATCTATTGATATTCCAAGTCTGACAGCTTTGCCACTGTTCATAAATCCTGACGGTGAAGAGAAAAAAGGTAATAAGACATTTCAGCGCTTGAAATTCCACGTATAAAAAGCAAACGACGCTACTCAACAATATGTAAGAAACCATATCAAGAAAGGTACCGACAAAAAATAGCAAGCAGAAGACAACCGAAAAATCGTACAGAGTCCGCTAAAACGTTGACGCTCGGTAAAAAGCAGGTCATGACGTTTAGTTGCAGTGGTTACGTGAATCTGTTAACAGGTGCTGAAGAAGGCGTAATTGGTTGGTCCGCAGCACCCACTTTGGTCGAACGTCAACGAGAAAACTTGACCGAGAGGCTGAAACGAGAGTTTGGACTGTTCCTGAGCGACGACGAAGAAGAGAGAGCACGAAAACAAGGTAAAGATAAATATAAACATATATATATAACAAGAATAGAAGACATTAGCTAATCATAATTATCACAATAAATATATTATTTATAATTTTTAATTCTTTAATTAATAGGCTTGTCTGCGGAGGCAATACTGAAGGCACGAAAAACGTCTCCACCCGCCCATCCTTCCATCACCACTGTCCCGCCCATATATCCTCTACCACAATTACCACCACAACCGTATATCCCACCACCCGGTTCAGCCCCCATCCATTATCCACAATTCCAATCGAAATCTGTTCCTGTCCAATATCCAACCTTCCCGCTGACGCAAGCGATACCGCCACCAATATATCCAACCGCCGTAACACCGCAACCCTCAGCCACCAGCCAGAGTCAACAGTTTCTAGTACCACAAGCACCACCAGGATCAAATCCATATCCTCCACAGTTCGTACCATCGACGTCAACTGGTATACCTGCACCCAGATTTCCACCAGTGACGCCGCCAACCGGGCCACAATTTTTTCCACCACCGCTACCGCAACCCCAGAAGCCATTCTTCAACCACTCGACGCCCAGGTCGTAACTCGTGTTGAGGGTAGTATCGTTAGAAAGTTTTTAATTGAGACTAATCTTTCTATGACACCGATTACTTGAGTGTTAACATTGTTGACGTTGGTGTACCCGTTTGGATAACTGACAAGGACCTAGTATATGTTCAGCTACTGATTCGCCAGGTGCGACGGATAAAAATGAAAATTTCCGTAAATGGATAATATCGGAAATACTGGAGCAAATTTCGTGATAGAATTTTATGAAGTTCATGCTATACCTGTTTCTAAAGTGTTTCACAGTGAAGGATACAGTAACCACGAATGTTCTATTGAACCCAGCGTAAAATAGCAGTATGTATTTTGAATGAAACTCTCTGAGGTAAGGTTGAAGATTTGTTTGAAGAATACGAGCGTAAACGAGAATAACATGCAGTGACGAGATGCACGAAAAATGAATCAAGCTCTCGTTCCTTGCTATCGGCTAGATGAAAAAAAAAAGAGGTTGCATACTTTTTGACAGTTCTGATAACATTGTCGGGGATTTGTGTGGCCTAAAGCATTAGTTAAGTATTTTCATGGAACTAACAGTGTGCATTTTAGGTTTCATATTTCCACACATTTATTCGCACGTGTTGAGATAAATAAAAGAGCCGTTGAAATTTTCTCTCGTACGACTAAACGAAAAGTGTGTCGTACATTGTGCACTTTTTATACCGCGGGAATGGTGCCCTAATATGTTAAACTATAGCATTAGTTCGTTTCTATTATTTTTTTCATTTTTTTTTTTTACTATTAAACAGAAATTTGAAATATCCAAACTGTTGAGAGCACTTTCCAATTTTCAGTTTGATATTCTATACAGTTAATAATATTATATATAACGTGCATACTTGATAACTGCGTTGTCCATCTTCTCTGTAAATATTATTTGCATATATGCATAATATAATATAATAATATGAAGTTATATATTTAATCGTAGTTATTGTAGATCGATATATAGACATATATCACGTAGGGAAGCGAGGCGCAGTGCTGTTGCGCTGTTAAATAAAATAACAGCGTCGTGCCCCGAATTCTCTATATTTTATATTTGATTGTAAAATTGCCCGATGATTAGTTATAATAAACGGTACATGTTGAAATTTAATTTTGAGTTTCAATTGGATATTTTGATAGTGTACGCTGTACGCTGCACAATGGCTTACACGGTACGAGTTTCCGGTAATTTATAACTCCAGTTACACTTGAACTTGTTCTTTGCTATTGTTGTTCTATGTAATCGTCACAGGAGCTGTTTTAATTGCGTGCCTGTAGGCGTACAAAAATTTGTGTACAGCGAATAATTGATTCTGTAGACTGAACATTTTTTTTTATTTCCATAAGACTTGTCGCTCTATACTTTTAAGCTTAAATGATTTTACGATAAAATTCTGCTACTTTTTACACGCGACCTTTAAACCGAGACTTTGTCTTTATTATAAAATTATTTCGTAATGACATAATTCATTACGCGTATAACTTATTTTTACGAAAAAAAAAAGGCGGAATTAACGTGCGAGGTTGAATTTTTTATTTTTAATAGTTAACAAAATGATTATAGGAGGAAAAGAGAAAGATATATTTCTGTTATCGAAAAGTGCTAAAGAAAATAAATGCGAAGCAAAAAAATTCTTAAACTAAGGGTTGCGTAGAACCTAAAACTTAACATTCATGCAAGTACAAAACTCAATGAGCAGTAAGAAGAAAAAAAAAAGTAACTATTAAAAACGTTAAAGGTAAACTACGATAAACTAGCATGGCAGGAGGTTTGTAGAGAATTTTAAAAAGGAGAGAAGCTCAGCTAAAAAGGTTTTACCGAGTAGAAGCGTTGCGGAGTAATGGCTCAAAGTCTTACATTTTCGACAATTTTACGAAGTCAGTGAGGTGTAAAAAAAAAGAGAGAAAAATAATAATCGCGAGCAGTTTTCATAAGACACACACAAATGTCTGATATTTTCAATTACTCTGACTTTCTGAAATGCATCAAAACCTAGATTGCATTTTCATATTTTTCCACTTTTGCACATGCATTGAAAGTTTGTTACGTTGAAATGGATCTGTTTCGTACGTTCATTATGGGCAATTTAATCCGAAAATATACGATTATATTTTCTCTAATATAACGCGCTAGTTAGACAGGCTACCCAGTGCATAATAGCTTTAGACAATTATTATGTATTGATAATACAAAATTTAAAACAATTATAAACGTATGTATATGTGTAAATAATTTAAGTAGCTATTTCGTTAATTATACATAAGTAATAAATCTCTTACAGATAAGGCCAATTAAAAAATTTTATTCTTAATAATTGCAAGCTCGATGCAGTTTGCACTTCTGTCTGGCCTCGTCTGTCGCAGAGTCTTATTTAAGTTCAACGATAGCAAGTACTAAATCTATCCGTTCAAAGGCCACATATTAAATTCGTGAAAATGCAAAGATATTGTGATTCGTCGTACTATAGCCGCTACCATATCTAGAATATTTACCGAATACACTTTTTAATGAATAAGATATAAATATGTCAGCAATGGCCATAATTAAAGCTCTGTAATATCTCAACAGTAACATTCTCAAACTCCACAGTTTATTCGCTGATAATTAAAGCCAACCACCACATATATATACATAGATAGTAGTCAATTCAACAAGAAATAAAACTTCACAGACAATTCGATATTTACTCTATATAAGTCGTTCTCGTAAAATCTTATATCACTTTGATAAGAGCGATAACACTTTTCCACGTCTTACATGCAAGAAGAAAAATAACATCATCCGAACAAAGCAAGAACATTGTGTCGAGACCCGAAGAAATTCTTCTGACTTTTGTATAAATATTTTTCATTCTTTTACTAGCAGTCATTTTACATAACAAGTTAAAAAATTCACCAGGCGTTTATGGTTGTTTCAAATAAAAAAAATAACTCGTGACGCGCAACAGTAACTTTTAATGAATACATTAAATATGCAGATTTTACTACGTATGTAAACGTCAAGATTAGTCTTTCGTCAACAACAACAACAACAACAGCAGCAACACATTGTAAAGTCACTTGTACATAATAAGTTTTGCACGTCAGACAAGACACTGACTAACTTATTTCCACTTGGCATACAGTTAACAAGAACAACACACAACGAACTCCTTTCGAATAATAAAAATGCTCTAATTACACAATTGGTATTACACGTTAACATTATACAAGTGTTCGCAATTTTACGTGAGCGCAATTTGCCATCATGGCGGCTCTTGCTCAGTTTTGATGGATCGTTTATATTGCTATGTAAATTAATTTCATTTGATATTCGCTTTCGTCAGGAGCATTGTTATACACAATACCGTTCAATTACAACGGACGCAATGTTGTTATAGGTAGAATGAACATACGAATGAGTATAATAATATATGATTGTCGTTATAATAAAATAATAGTTAGAGAAAACGTGCGTATATAACGATCTTGTTTTTAACACAAATATCAATTGTACGCGTTTTCAGTTTTTTTTTTCTATTCAAGATAAAAAGAAATAACAGCGATTACGCCTTGTCGCGCGTTATTCAAAATACAATAAGATTGTTCTAACTGTACCTACATTAAGCACGCATCAAGTGTGAGTCTATTGTACGTAACGAACAAATAATAAGTATTAAAATGAAGAGTACAACAACGCTGCGTTTCTCCATTATTAATAGAACAAACTGCACGCTCCAAATCATGCAAACAACCGTTGTATTTAAACTTCTCTTTGATCAACTAATGACACTCCATAAAATTCCGATATTCGTATGAATTATCGTCTAGGACAAGATTGCAACATCTCGAAGTGTGTGTACAGCTTAATCTCACGGCCTCGAGTATACAATGAAACGTGTAAATATTATCTTGTAAAATAACCGTAATGCCGATGACACGTATCAAAAATCACTTTCTCAACACTTGTCTTCTCCGTACTGTCGTAAAATTTGAAAATCTTAGGAAGAAAGAACGAATGTTAGTATAATTGCTTTGCTTCAGTTATGCGCGTATTATTATTATTATCATATCCAACTGTACAATTCTCTTATGGCTCAGCTATTATACAATAATTTTATGTACGATATGCGTTGAAAATAGCGCTCGTAACAATAAGATTCACTATGAAACAAACTATATAGATAGTATGAAATGATAAGAATTAGAATAACCATTTAAATGTTGTACATAAAAACTATGTATGTAACTGATATATATATATATATATATATGCGTATATATAAATATATAAATTTAAAAATATATATATAAACTTGAAATAGTATAAAAACACATAATTTTTTATTTGCAATTCGCTGTTATATGTATGTGCCTAGAGATAGCCATGTTATATCACTTATATGGTATACAATAATTCATATTAATAATTAATAAATGTAACGAGTTCTTCGATATCAAACATTGAATATGACATAGTATGACATAATGTGTAAAGAGCTCATATTTAGGCATACATGAAATTTAATAAATCGAAATACATTTTACGAATTAAACGCATTGTGTACTTGATTAGATGTGCCTCTTATAACATAGTATCCAGTTATCTCTGTAATTGGATGAGAAATTCAGTTAATCCTGCTTTACAGAGGTTTTATGTCCAATAATCTATATTATTGGTCAGTCAAGATGATACTATCTCATCAAAGTATGAGATTATAGATTTTTATAAATTGTATGAGAAACTCTGATTCTTATCTCTTTCCTAGTTGTACCGCGTGCAAGACCGACCACATAGATAATTCTCAGGCAGGCATTCTTGTCACGTTCGACCTGAATTGTTTAAAGTGACTATCATAGTAATAACAGAATGTTCTGAACCACTCAGCCTCAGTACGTATCGTCAGCAATTGTTTCATCAGACGAAAAGCAAATTGATTTACGTGCCCTCCTCCGTTATAACGTTTGGCGAAACAGCGCGTTCTTTATGAAGTTTGAAAAGTAAGAGTTCTAATTTTAAGAATCACGACATCATAAATGTCAGTCCTATTAGGTACGTAGCTTTGCCTTTTTGTTTGATGATTAAACAAAAAGTCGGCGTCTCGTCGCAGGAGGAAGCCTATTCGAATCGTAGATTCTTTAAGACGCCCACGCGCGCGGTCCCGCGTCTCCTTTCTGGGATTGTGATTGGTCTGTTTCTGTGACGTAGCCAATGATAAGCGATCGCAATTGGAGGACCGACAGCTAGGCGTCTGCTGTGACAGTCAAGCTAGCGGCGTCTGACGCGACGATCAGCAGGCCACGCAATGTCCTTGCCATCCAAGTCTCAGCTGGACACAACAGCTGTAGAAAATTTTCGCGAGTATCTGAGGATCCCTTCGATACATCCAGACGTAAATTACGGTAAGTGACACGGTAATTTTTTTTAGTAAGAAGCATAAGATCGTGGAAAAGAAATCGAGGATCAGAGGCTGCAGATAAATTGAAAATAAATTGAAAACTGCGGATGTGTGGGATCGCGTACGTGATTGGGGTCGCTCAACGACGCGTTTCCTCGTTAGAGAAATTAATTTTTTTATTGACGTGGACGTGCCTCAGTGTCATGGGATTTCTGATCAATGATGTACCCTCTGCAACGTAATTCTCGAAAAAATTATCCAGTTGTTATTTAAGAGCTGCATGCAAAAAATGACGCTGCGTCGGAGACGCTATCCAGCCATTGTCTGCCCCACCCTGCAAGCAGCGATATTTCTAATTTTTTTAATTTACATAGCCGGTATAAACAACACTCCGGGATGGTAATGTGTTTCGTAATATATAGGGATTAACTGCTCATTATTTTTATCCGATTGTCTCACTCTTACGGTCAGGAATATCCCCTACTAAGAAGGTCGTTCTATTCTTGGGTACGTGCGTGTCTTTTTTATCGGGATACTTTTTTTACATCAATTCTAGAAATATTTGGTTTCATTTTCTGTAGCTCTTTCTATCTGAGGTTTATTTGCCTCCACGTTTTATTACGTTATATTTCATTTTATCGGGCAGTCATGATACTCACTGGAACAGACTCCATTTACTTTATCATTCAATATGTACTTTTGTTTCATAGCAAGAGTAAATTTATATTGCAATTTATGACATGATTTTTTTTTATGTCGTTATGTCGACACTGCCTTTTATTCTTGTCGCTCTTATTACTATTGTAAATGATTAAGTGGAATTATTTTTTTTTTGTGCCTTGCAGTGTTATCTGCATATATGATAAAGAGATACATTGCTTAGCAATAGTAGTGTCTATCATACTGTGGTTTATATTTAAATTTTGTCAGAATTACGTGATATTTTTTAGAGCTTATGGATTTTCTTATTTTACCTACATTGCTGATATTATGTAAGATAAACATATAGGAGCATTTAGATAATTTTCATAATGTAATATTTATGGCGGACTGTAAGGTCTAGATTTGATCCATTCCACTGCAAGGTAACTGAAGTAGATAACACTTCGTAAACAGCTTGATGGGTCATTACTTTAATTTGACTTCATAACATTGTTTCATGGTATATTTCATATTACATAGGTATTTTAAAGCTTCAGCTTTAAAAAGATAGCACATTAACTTATTGCAATGAGATTTTTCTTATATGTCAAATAAAACTTTAAATTTGTATTATTAACTAAAATAAAAAATAACGTAACAAGTATTGCTAGTCATGACTTATTGAACATATTCCATTTCTTTTTGTATTGTTTTCAGATGACTGCATCAAGTTTCTGGAGAAACAGGCAAAATCTCTTGATTTGCCAATCAAGATTTACCATGTGCATCCAAAGAAACCAATTGTGGTTATCACATGGGAAGGTACAGAGCCGTCAAAACCTGCCATACTCCTGAACAGTCACATGGACGTTGTGCCTGTTGTTGCTGTAAGTTTTTCAACATCGATGAATTAAATTTATGCAGAGTCATAAAAATTATAACAATAAAGTTGAAAAATATTTTAGGAAAAATGGACATATCCCCCATTCAGTGCTCATATGGATGAGAAAGGAAACATCTATGCTCGTGGTAGTCAAGACATGAAATGTGTTGGTATTCAATACTTAGAAGCTATTCGACGATTGAAACTGAATGGACAACATTTTAAGAGGACCATTCATATTTCATTTGTGTCTGATGAGGAAATTGGTGGTGTCCTGTGCATGAAAGAATTTGTTCATACTCAAGACTTCAAGTCATTGAATGTTGGGTTTGCTCTGGATGAGGGTATTGCTTCACCAACCAATGACTTTTCCATGTATTATGGTGAACGCTCTATTTGGCATGTCTGGATTCATTGTCCTGGAACTCCTGGACATGGATCTCTTCTGCTGGATAATACTGCTGGTGAGAAGATAAGAATTATCATTGATAAATTCATGGACTTCAGAGCAAAGGAGA
This sequence comes from Calameuta pallipes, assembly GCA_030142375.1. NCBI lineage: Eukaryota > Metazoa > Arthropoda > Insecta > Hymenoptera > Cephidae > Calameuta > Calameuta pallipes. The sequence continues at coordinate 597,108 of JARQSW010000739.1, read as the reverse complement.
AGGCAAAGTTAAAAGACCCAAAACTCAAGGTGGGAGATGTTACCACAGTAAATCTGACGCAGCTTCAGGTAGATGGAAATTTTAATATTCTTTAATATCATATGTCACACTGGCTTGTGCCTTTACACGTTTTAATAATTTCTAATTGAATTTGATTTGAACTTTCTTTATAACATGTCTTTACGGTTAGGATATCACAATTGGTAAGTTACCTATTTTCTTAGACTTGCAAGAATTGTTGTGTTATTCTATTATACCAAAAAATATGGAATCGAGAGAAAGATTTAGAAAATCAATTGCAAAGTACAAAAGTCATCGGTTCTTATATCGTCTGGCGTAATAGATATTTTGGACACAAGAGTTTTAATAGTATTACGATGTTGTTTCAGGGTGGTGTTCAAACAAACGTAGTGCCGACAGAATTAACAGCTGCTTTCGATGTTCGTATCGCAACGGATGTGAATCATGAGGAATTCGAAAATATGCTCAATGAATGGTGCAAAGAAGCTGGGGAAGGCGTGTACTTCACCACAGAGCAGAAGAACAACTTTGTTGAAAATACAAAATTGGATAACACGAATCCATATTGGCTTGCTTTCAAAGAATCTTGCGATGAGCTGGGATTGAATCTGGATATCGGAATTTTCCCAGGAGGAACAGACAGCCGCTATATACGAAATGTATGTATACGTATTTTAATGATGATAGGCTCATTTTCAATATTTTTTTCTAACAAAGTCTATATTTTTCTACAATTCATTTACAGGTTGGTATTCCCGCAATTGGTTTCTCACCAATGAACAATACAACAATCTTATTGCATGACCACGATGAGCACTTAAATAAAGATGTGTTCCTGCGTGGAATTGAGATATATATGAAATTGATACCAGCTGTGAGCAATGTTTAAAGATAACTAGTAAGAAACAAACGAATAATGAAACCAGTGCAATATCATACTACTGCTTGTAATATGTTTGGAAGAAAGATCAATATCATATTCATATGAAGTGGCTAATCAAATGCCTGATGCAAATTTTATTGGAACTTTAATGCCAGTGAGTAATACACATTAGTGCAATAAAAACAAGTAAAATCTACCACGTAAACATTTGCTGGACTGATAAATATAATTAACAAATTTAAATTCTTGTGAATGACCAGAATTGACAGTGACAAATGAAATTTTGGAAGCATGTTAATAATGCAATATTTTGAAAACTTCTGAATTTTATATAATTTAATGGTGGAATATTTGAGAGAAGAATATATAGTGTAATGTGAAGCAAGATTCTATGAAGAGCACTGAGTGCTGCAACTGAAGGCAGCTACAGGAAAAGTTTCTAAAGAACGGTGCTATTTTAAATATATGTGAAATATTTTGGACACGAATGATATTTATTACTAAATTCACTTTAAATGAATATGTTTATATTAATTTGCAATGCAAATTTAAGAAGCAACTGATATTCAAGAAGGCTGCATGAAAGTTATGAAGACACATATTTTATGTTCAAAGAAAAATGCAAAAAATATTATTTCATCAGTAAATAATGAACAAAAATTTATAAGACTTGGTATATGAGATCAAGAAAAGAACTGATTTGCATAGCTATCTTATTGAAGCATTTTGAGATATAATTTTTACGTATTCCTGAATACATAATTTTAAACTATGTGCCAGTACTGAGTCGATTACTAATGTGATATAACAGAGGGAAAAAAATCAAGAATGTGACAACGATCGTATAGAATAGTTATCCGCTCGTACAAGCCTATAATTCTACCAGAAGAAAGATGGAAACCACACGAGAACAATAGAAAAAGAGAAACAATAAATAGTGCAGCCTGGAAATAGGAAGTCAAGTTAGTGCTTTAATACGGGCATCTGGAATACATTTACGTCGTTATTACTACGCATGTTATGAAGAAATATTTTAAGAACATTATAGTAATGAATGAATTTATTTACAGTGATAGATGTTATCTAAAAATGGTTAAAAATATACAAAAAATTGTATGGAAAGAAGTCCATATTGACCCCAGCAGTATAGAAAAGTACTGCTGTTTTCATTCTGTGAGAATTTAGGCTAAAAATCGACCGAGTTTATCAGGTTGTTTATTTTGCGGAAGAGATTTGAACGACGCTACGTACGAAGTGACAGTGCCGCGTGATTCTTTCCTCACGTCAAAGAGACACAGAAGCATGTGTGCGTTCGTGTGTGTGTGCATTCCCGCCATTATCGTGCATAGTGGTTCATTCTTAACGGGGCTACCTAACTCCCCTCTCTCGTAAAATAATCGACTCGCCCGCCACTCCACTACTCATTATCCTTCATTCTTACCGACAGTTCGATTAATATTACGGGAAATTTCGTGATTGAAATACAGGAAAAAATATTTGTCAATTTTCAGTGAGAAGCACAAGTCAAAATAAAACGAGAATTATTAAGAATTCATAAGTTTATGTTTACAGTTTGGATTCGGCCATTTTGAAGTGGGGAAGTCAGTAGGTAGGAATGCTCGACAGCTCCTGTCAAATCTCCTGGATAAATGGTCGTTATTTCATGTTCAAGCGGTAGTTTCGTGCGAATCTCAGTGCCGCGAAGAACCCTGATATGAGAAAGGCTTAAACAAGGTTAGAAAAGCGTTAAAAACCGTCTGATAAAAAGTCCTTTGTCAGCCATGTGCATTGGTATACGATTTAAAATGACCTCACACTCCGTCACGACCAGCCAATAGGGTACAGGCGGGAAGGCCACGTGACTACGGCCGACCAATAGGCGCAACAGGATTTGAAATCGTGCGTGGTCTTTGTTCATGAGTCTACCGTCAACGTTACTTCAGTTCCGTAAAGGGGGCCCTGTGTCGGTGTCCGTTTATACATGGTCGCTGCCAAAAATCGCATAATTTCCTCGTAAATATATGTGTGAAAGTGGTGCTTGGGCGCGAGGACGACGTACTCAAAGGCTCGTTAAACACACGGTAGGTCTTATTACGTTTAATCGTGCGTTATTCATCCTATTTTCTATCGAGTTCTCCCAGAAATTAATCGTGCGCTACCGGTCCGCCGCCGCGACCGAGACGGAGACCCTCGCTGTGTGTCAGGGAACCCGTGTGCCCGGCCGCACATCATTTGCTCAACCACTTATCGTATCTTGCAATTCTGTTACAATGATCTACGTTGGCCTAAACGTCATGCTGACGTTAATAAACTTTGTCTGTATGCTTTACGTGTCAAACGAATTTGACGTTCGACCCGGTATTTTTAGGCGAGACGAGTGATATTTTGCCGCGAGGCGCGGGAATTCTATTTCCTCTGTCGCCACGCTAAACAGATTTACCAACCTCTTTGACTAGCCGTGGCCATGACAACCGTTTGTCAACCATGAATTGTTCATCACCGCGGTTAAAGATAAACAAAGGAATATAACCGTTACAAATTGTTCACGGCTACGTAACTGGCTAATCTCTAACAAGAAATAAGGAATTTCGGCGGGAACGGTGCATCTTCGAGAAAATAAACATTTCTGGCTGCGTGTTCCCGCTTAAACATATCTGACATTTTACCATGGTGTTACAACAGAATTTACTCAATTTCAATAAATATTCGATACGTTGCTGTTCTTTGCTTTGTTTTCTTTTACGGTTCATTTCTCCGTACTAAGTTTTCTCATTAAAATTTATTCAATCTTTCACGAAAGTTTTCTCATCGACCGCAGTACGAATAATGCACTAATTTTTAACTAAAACAAGGAAGTGTCCATCAACAAATAAACATGATCTAAGATTACCTGCTTGATTTACCAGCTTTGAAGTCCGTCTTTCAATTTCCTGCCGGAGTGGACGCATATGACCGATATTTAATAGCTCTTGTAATTTAAACATTAAATGCATAACATATATTACACCTATGCAGTTTTCACGCGGTAAATAAACTCGATAATATTTACGTGGAGCGGATACAAGCATTGCTAATATTATCATTTTTTCTCAGGTTATTGTAACGAGGGCATAAAAGAAAATGAGCGAGTCAATCGAATTGAATTTTTGTTTCGTAACGCCGTGTTTATTTACCACGATGTAAACCTGAAATTAGAAAGAATGACGGATGGATTATTCAATCTATTCTGTGCGACGTGTTTCGTAATTAATCGTCGTACTACCAAATGCTCTCCTTTTTTTACTCACTTTTTTTCTCTCTTTCTACAAGAAACATTTCTCTTTCTCTTCTCACTCTCGGTACTGCAAACTGTTACGGCGACAAGTAAATAACTGCACCGTAACTTTCCCGCGTAAAACTTCACAGATCCTCCGTAGTACACTCGTATTTAGAATGTTATCAGTATCGTACGGTTAACACTCGATAACGTTTGAATATATTATGATATTTCTAATTCGGTATGATTAACTAACTGAGATCTATGATACATATCATAGTGGTTTACCAGACAAGTACATGTTCCATGAAAACAAATTGTCTAAGACAGTTCTATAGTGCTGTATATACTGAAATGCATGATTTTTGAGTTTTGCCTGTGAAATAGAAAAAAAAAATACGAATTTCTAACTGTATAATATTTACACAGAAAAATTGCAAAACTTACAGCAATCCACAGAACTGCATTCGAAATGTGTCACGGGCGAAGATTTATGGTTGAGCAAATAAAATTTTTTTCCTTTTTTCAAAGTGCCATTTTGGAAAAACTCCGAACAATAGGGGTGGAGAAGTCCCAAGCCCTTCTCCGTATGTACCGCGCCAGGAAAACTGTTGACCGTGGGAACATTCTGGGAACTCTACCCCTCGCCATATGCCCACCGCAGGAAATATCCTAAAGGCTCAACCGAAATATACCCTTAACACGTTCGTGCTGCCACATTATTATTTATTGCCGGTTTCTGAAGAAGTTTGCCATTCATAGAAGGATAAAAGATCATTTTTGCGTAATTGCGACGATTCAACGATTCTTTTTCTCCACTGGGGACTGCGACGTTGTCTTCAAGGCGAACCTCTGGCTATCGTGCATTGCTCTTTATTGGGCTTTTCGTAAGTCTTAATTACGGAAATACTTGTATACTACATTGTCGTCAAGCATTGACACTACTATTACATTTTTCAGGGTTCCTCAATATTTCCTATAAATTACAATACCGAATATAACTCGGACAGTAATTAAATTATGCAAATATTCAGGTATTTTAAACGTGATTCCTCCCTCGGCAGTGAATGCCTCCCTCTATTCTGTTCCATTTCTCTTTATATACACTTCGAATCCCATTTATAACTTAGCCATGTTACATATATATATATATATTCATACACTCTTCAGTTAGCACCGCTGTTGCGCTTCAACTTTTTTTCATTTTTTAAAACTTTTTTTCTCTATCAGACTACCGTTGGTACGTAAATACACTGTGGCCACTATTGCGGGACTTTGATAGTATATAATACAGACAAAGTCTGGCATAGTAGCCTGTTAAATTTAATTTATTACGTTAACGTACCGCATTCTGTCCAATAATCCAAGGAAACTCGTATTAAAAATACAGTTCGTAAAGCGTGCCCTTTTTTCCACAACGATATGTGAAAAAGAAAAAAACGTACCGCGTAAACGAGAATGTGCGACCCGGACAACGAAAATATGGAGGCCGTTGTTGGGACGTTTGAAATTTCGTAATTCGTCGGCAGTAACGCAGCACAATAATCGCGTTTTGCAATTGATAGAAAAACTTGAACATCATACAGGTTTATTGGTAAAATAAATCGATAGTCATGTATACCGCGCACTGCGACCAAAATGACGTTACACTGTATGAACTATTTATAACAGTGGTTGGTAGTTACATTACAGGCTGCAGAAAACTCAGCAGTTCCCTAAGCCTCGCCATCATTATCCTCGTCGTGATCGTCAACGTCGGGCGACGTACAGTGGTTAGTACGTGAGACATTTCCACTAGAGACAATGTTGGCCAAGACTCGACGTATCGATTTATATAGACTATTCGCGATATATACATATATGCATGCACACATAGCCTAATATTATATATGTATATATAATTTGAAATATTCAATTACTTCTAGAAGTAAACAAGACAGTACCCCATAGACTTTCGTACTAATTTCTGATGTGTATGTAGCGAACGATATTTGATTAGAAAATATGATTAATCCGATGATAATTAATGGCAGTGATTACGTGGAAACGATATCAAAATGCGACCCCACTAAATTTTCAAACGGGCCCCTCCCCATTCTCCTTTCTATACACGGCGAGAAGGGTGCAGACTGTCTCGCGCAACCAACCCGGGTGGGGATATCAGATCGATACGCGCAAAACGAGATATGTATAGTTGGTCCATCACAAGATCTAGACAGACTCGTTTGCAGTTGCGCTTGTAATGCTTGTACGGAGTCTCATAATAAATTACTGAGAACGTTTATCCGTCCACGTATATACCTCATAGACGTATGATTGTACATGTACAAGTTTAGAATTTACCAATTACATGGCAGCCTGATTCTGATACTCTTTCGCCATGCGTCTAATACGTTGTAGTAATTTTTTCATTATGCCAGGAGGCTTGTTCATGTAACTAACGCTGCTCCTATGTGCTTCCTGGTAAATATATTTTCTGTGTCTGAGAACTTCCAGCGAGATACTTATTGCAGGGCGTTCAGTTAGCGTCAATTTACGTATTATTTTTGGTAAAGCGACGCCATTTTCATCGAACACGCCCAATTCGCGGCGGAACGTTTGACTCTCTGAAAAATCATTTTAACCCAGTGAATTTCAAGGACGTTCGATTGAACCTCGTCGAGTATCCATATTTCAACATTTGAATCACCGTGTATATGCATACACGCATGTAATAGAAATATCGTTTTCACTGTACGTCTATTTACAGAATATACATGTATATGTACCTGGCTGTTGAAAATCGTAGCAAGTAACACGGGGTGTTTACGGCGTTTTACGCAAGGACCTTATTATTATCGTTGGCTTACAGTAAATAACGAAAAGAGAATTATTCGTGACATGTTCAAAGTGTTTCGCGTTAACGAGGTTAACTACCTCCCCGTCGGGCTGCCCTGTCGAGAGTCGTAGGTGCCTCTCGCGGAAGAGATTTCAGCACGATGGCGACCGGTAACCGTAAGGCCACTAGGCCTGTTACTTAACTGTAGCCAACAATCTATTATTCCTTTCAATCGTTGGAAAAAACCCCAGGTCCTGGAGCTTGGTTCTTTCAGATGATGCATCTTTCCCTGAACTTGAGCCACCCTCGTAGACCAACCCTTGTCGCTTGGATTTGTACGGTTTAACCCGGAGTGTTTATAAGCGTGCAAGAGGAGAGGTCCCCTTGGTCGGCGATTCGAACGTCTACCTCGGGGAAGCCTCTTTCGTTCATCCCTTTCAATGGCGACATGGCTTTCATCTGATAGAGAAATTATTGGCGGAAATGGGAGACCCTGGACGATGTTATTCCATAACCATTTTTAATACCGACTCTTATTTTCAGGCCAGGATTGTTTCGGTAGGACCGTCCATCGCCGTTATTCAAGTTGCTCCTTCCTTCCTACGTCTCATGATGTTCCGTTGACTCTCGAAGTTTTGTTTCATTTATTTTGTTTCGCTTACCAGACCTTCCCTGCCCTTTATTCAAGGCGCACCGAATTTCACCCGGTTGGAATTTTCCGCCAACCAACCGTTGGGTCTTGGGCTACCTGACATTGAATAGTATTAGCCTTTTCTTACCTGAGTTTCTAATGGCCATGTCGTAAAAAGGGACGAGTACGATCTCCCAGCCCTTGTTATTAAACTTAAGGTGCATTATATATGTATATATTTACTGAAAATTTAATTCGAATAGTTTGCTAGGTGTCGCTGAGTACGAACGTGCGTACTTCCTTCTGTTCGGTTGTCGTCTTTTCAATGGTGTTTGTAGTTAATATAAATGCATTTTAAAATTCGCGCGCAATAATAGTACACGATCGTCTCAGTACCAAAGACAAAGAACTGCACGATTACATTGTATCGTTGTATATCAAATTTTTCGTTTCATTGTCTCAGAGGACGGTTTGTGGGCAAGTGATTTAATAAGTGATAGCGAGTGAGTAATCACGATGTAATCCTACTGGAAGGGTTGTGAGTGCATGCAACCAGTCGAAACCGACGAACCTCCTCTTGCAGCTGTCTTTGGTAAAAGTTAAACGATGCGGAATGGAACTCGACGGGAAGTGTCTTGAAATTGTGGAAACACGTGTCTCGTCCGAACTAAGATATGTACAGTGTCAATAGAATAGTATAGCGTGGCGTGACTTCAGCAACCCCTCTTGGCCAATGTTCGCTGGTAGGTACGATATATTATTAATATTCCATGCCATAGCGGGACTATTATATTCTATAAAGCTTTCACGAGTTGCCATTACGTGTCTCGTTATACACGCGACTCCTAGGAAAGCCCTATGCCACAGAGTCGAATATTGAATTCCTGGGGACTGTGTACGTAGGCATGGGTTAACGGCCGTGTGTTATTGTTGAAGGTATCTGTTATTAATTTAATATATTTTCAGTTACTTTATAGTATCGAACCGTTTTTAATACCGAGGCTCCTAGCATCACTGGGTTACGGCTTAACAAATCAATATCACGCCGATAAAAATACATCTAGAAAACCCAGTTCACATTCGATTCACTTCATAACTACGATCCCGAATGAAACCGGTTTTCGTGATCACAAAGAACCCGCCGTGCGCACGCATGCCGTCCAATCCTGACGTTGCTCGAGTATTTACAAAAACCATCATCCGTCATTGCTATCCGTTGTATTTGGAATGTTGCTTTATACCCTTTTTGACTTTTTTTTTTCTTGTTTTTCTTCATTTATAGATATTGCAGCGCACCTCGCTCATCCTATCAAACTTTCTATCTCTCGGCATTGCCCTTGATAGAATTCGGGGTAGTGGAACAATTTTTTTTTACATAGAGTTTATTTAATATTTTCAAGTTATGTTACGAGAAACCATTTGAAAAAAATCCTGGCGAACTCTGAATCCTAATGATGCTAGAGGTGGGTGCAAGAGGTTGAAATAAGGACTGGCAGTTAGTTTTAAAATTCTTAAGGACTCATGGGCGCCCTTTTATGACCTGACCAAGATTTCAGCTTGAATAGCTCGAGGGACTTAAGATCTATTGCTTTAGGACGTCCTTAGTATGGCTAGAAAAGAAGAGTGCATTTTACTAAAGACGCTCCAATCAGGGCCGTATCGTTTGGGGAAATAGCAATTTTACTATTTCATGTTATATATCAACTTTTTGGTGCAATTAACCTCGCAAGGATTTAATTGCTGCAATTGTTTTGCCATGCCAGCGAGTTTACGTGTACTCGCCTTGCACTGTCGTACCTCACCGTTTGCCGTGGGGTTCACTGCTGAAGGGAGCTAAGCAAAAAGAAATTAAACGTGAAAGAAAAAAAATATTAACGAGGAGGAACTTCTGGCTTTGCATGCAACTGATAAACCGAGTGCTCACTTATAATATTTTAAGAAACTTCTCGAAATGTCCGTTTGATACTATACGTTATTGCTGTGGGTAGGCGGATCTTCTTTTTCAAGGTTGTTTCTTTGTCGCGCCACGACGAGGGTCAAGTTTTCACCAAAGACAGTGAAGAACCGCTCTCGGCATCGCCTTAGAATACTTACGTGTCGAAAGATTCGGAAGTCCGGGGGGGCTGGGGGGTTAAATGTTTTTCCACGAGTTTACGAAACGCATTGATAGAAATTTGTCGAAAATACTTTATATACGTACAGCGAATACTTTTACTAAACTTTTTAAACGATCCTACTCGAGGTAGGTTGTAATAAACCAATAGTAGATTATCTAAGTAATAGATTACCAGTAGTATTATACAAGTAGTATCGCTCTTTGGTGTGTCGTATTGTCAACATAAAAAAGTAAGATCCATAAGTTTGCTTCGTAAAAGAATCAAGTTGTCGGTATTAGCATATATATATAGGCATCGTTTAAATTTGGTTAGTATGTTATTTTTGAAAATTCAATAAATATATGCCGTTATACCGTTACAAGAAATTTGGCAGGTATTCGTATCTTGAAATTCCAGCACATTGAAGGCTCGAGCAATATTTCTTTTTCTGCTGGGACCCCATACAAAAATTCAATTTTGATAAACACAATCGGATCGATGATAATTTTAATTGTCATTGCGATATAACGAAATATTCATCGCGAAATTAAAATGTTTCGCAGTTATTCGAAATAGAAGTATACCCCGTGAAATGAAATTTATTACTATTTGCTTCTTAATCGCAAAAGAATTTCATTGTCGTAAGTACACCATTGCATCCGCTCGCTGGAATGGCTGGTCTTTCACCCGTGAGCCCCCGCCAAACAAGAACAACCTTGGTTCCTTGGTTCTTTAGCTTTATTTTCGTCTGTTTTGGAGTCTGGCTGTCTAAAATGTGTGTTGCCCAACCATGATGGTGGTAGCCCGACTATAAAGCAATGTATGTACTCGACTAACCGGCTGTCTCACTCTCTCTCCCTCTCTTTCTTTTCTTCTTTCTCTTTCTCTCTCTCGCTATCTTAACTCTTTCGCCAGAGTTTTTATCGAAAGAATTCTCATTGACTGCCATTAGTTTATCAGAATGAACTTATATCGTATCAAGCTCTGTGCTCCATTACTTAGCGATATCCAATGCACATGACAGAGCAATGCGTATTCATATACTCTATGTTATTAAAAAATATATTTTTGTCAAAATTACTATTACCATACAGAGACCGCTAACCACGTTTACGCTATTAATCAATAATGATCAACTCGTACAAGGTCTTTTTATAAGCCTAAATAAATTCAATTCGTATTATGTCGTGGTAATTTGGTTCTTTCAATTCACTTGAGAATTCTTACTCATCGGCACTGAAATATGTATATTCAGAAACCATGGTCAGCACTGCTGCAGACTCATAATTTAATATGCGTAGTAAAGCATCGACTTTCAGCGGTCCTCTTTTCTGCTGTTTCTGTCGTTGTTGTTGCTGCTATTGCTCCTGCTGTTTAGCATATTATACTACTGCGCGGAACGTAGAGGACTCCACCAGAGCCGAGTCACTCGTGGAGTACTACGAACTCCACACATTCTATAGTAAATCGGCTATAGTACTATGAGTCAGTCACACCCACAAGCTGGTTGTGAGTTCAAGACCCTCGTTGTACGCTCACATTCACTGTGCGCTGCACGCGAGGTCACATGTATGCTTTGCTGCCTGAGAATCTATTGGCCTTGCCTTAAGATAATATTACGAGATTACCTTAGCCATCTGAATACGGGGCATGATGGTACTGTGTTGAACCACTTTGTAAAACTTCATTTACACGTATAATTCAGAGTCGTAGGAACGATCGAGGGATTCTTAAAAATCTAAATCCTTTTTCATGTTATTTAATTATAATGGCAACACTGTGGAGATGCATGGAGTCTTATTAGAAATTCCTGTTTGTTGCGATACAACCGCCATGGCGTTTACTATTGTACAATATAATGTATAAGAAGAGGTATACTCTAGTTTGAGAAGAGTCCCATTCCATCTTGGTTAGTTCCTTTCCAACTATTCCGTTCTTTATTACATAAGTAGAACGGGTCAGACTTTAATGCATTTGTGCATTAATGCAACGATAACGCTCCTGTGGGTCATAGGATGTTGTTAACGGTTAATTAATTATTACAAGCGATATATCTTCTAATCGATTAATTGAACGATCTTATGTTTCTCTTTGCAGTCGTGTGAATGTTGGATACAGAGAGCAGACACGGCACTGGGCTGGATCAGGGACCGACCAGGGACCCTTGGCTCACGATGGACTACTATCTTGGTACAGACAGCCTCTCCCTCCAGGAGATGCTGGACGTGGACATCAAGTGCGAAACTGAAGGTGTAATCGGAGGACATCCTGAGTTGGGTTTCAACTTTACCGATTTGTCTCCTTTAGAGATGGATGACGACCCAGTAGGGTGCCAGAATGATCTCAACGGTTGGCTCGGCTCTACCAGCTTGCTTAATGGAAATAGTAATAGCTCGAACAGGTGAGGATCGATATTCTTTCTTTACAATGTTTGAAAACATTGAGATTGTATTACGAAGTGATTTGTACTTGGATTTTGTTTTGAAAATGAAGGAATATGTTTTCTTAGTGATATAAGAGATTGTTGTATACGTTTGATAACGGATGCGTCATTGAGAGTTTGGTTATAATGGCGAGGAGTGTATTTCGTACAATTTATACGTGATCTAATTTGTGACTAGTTGCGGCACGTAAAACGGGCGTGGCTTGCAGTACGCGGCCACAAATTCTCACGTGTCGCAATGACTGGCGCACAATATTATTGTTAAACGTATCATAATAGAATTTACTCCGCATTGATCCAACTGCTGTACAAGCGGTTCTGAGCGAAAGCTCTACGTCAACCCGACGAATGCTAATCTTGTATTTAATTAAAAATAATGAGACGCGTGTAACATTCTTTCGAATATCTATTTGTAGTAACTTCAACCTCGACCTCAGTGGCGGAGATGCAGCGTCCATTATGGTCAATCCAAATTCCGTGATGCCTCACATGGCATTTCGTAGTCCGACACCCAATAGTAATCGACGTCATTTCGCATTCTCGAAGAAAGAAATTAAGGAGGAGAAGGTCGACGTGGAGGAGGACGAAGAAGAGGAAGAGGCCGACAATGAAAACGACACGGAGAATGAGCAGTACGACAACGAACATTATGAAAATGATATAACGGAGACAGAGGATGAGGAAAGCGAGGACGAGCAAGAGGTTACTAAACCTGTAACGTCATTGAAATCGAAACCAAGTTTAATCGCATCGAATACCACCGTCAAGACGATATCACCGCAAATAACGAAGCCACAGACCACGCAGAAAGTTAATACGATTCCAAGTATAAGGCTCCAAAACTTCAAAGTCATTCAGAGTCCAAATCCTACGCAACATGTTAGGAAACAAATTTACAACAACAATATTCATAGTCCGAGCGCAACAACGGTCACGACTGTCAAGAGAGAAAAGGATTTCGAATTGTCAGATTACGACGACAAGCCGTACCCAAAACCAGCATATTCGTACTCCTGTTTAATCGCAATGGCACTCAAGAATAGTCAAACGGGATCTTTGCCGGTCTCAGAGATCTATAATTTCATGTGGTAAGTTTTATTGGTTTTTCTTTTCTTTCAGCTATAATTAAATTTTTATTACCTCATTGTGATTCTATGACATTTTTTAAAGTGCGTAGTCGTTTGACGTAGTATTCTGTAATTTTGAAAGGAAAAAACTATTTTCAGACTTTTTGTTTCATTATGAAAATATACATTTTTTGTGAACGTTATCCGAACATTTAGTTTTGGCCATTTGGCCCGCGAAGCAAGGGCGGTATGAAGCCCTCCTATGCTTTGGGAACAAGGGGGAAAAGTATTGTCCTTCTTTCTTTATTCCCAGGCTATAAGGGGGAAGCTGCCATTTTGTATGGGGCCCTTGGAGCACCAGGTGCATGCCAGGGTACAGTCCCCCTAGAAACTCGAGGCCCCTTTCTTTGTTTACCATGCTTGCTCCGCCACACAGTGTTACGTTTCGCCTGAGATATTATAAACGCTTAAAAATTTGCTTGCCGTGAAATTTATTATTTTCATAATTATAGTAATGAAAATTCTTTTTTCACACTGAGTACAGTCAAAAGAACATTAACCATAATACCTCCAATTACTATTACATCAAGTTTAATAATTCTCTCTTAAAATCCATAAAAAATTATTGTATGTCATATTATAAAGAAGTAAGAGTTACCATTTAAAACTCTTCCATCCTTTTATGTTACAGCGAGCACTTCCCATACTTCAAGACTGCACCAAACGGCTGGAAAAATTCCGTAAGGCATAATCTATCTCTGAATAAATGTTTCGAAAAAATAGAGAAGCCTGCGGGAAACGGGAATCAAAGGAAAGGTTGCCTCTGGGCAATAAATCCAGCAAAAATCGCGAAAATGGACGAGGAAGTACAGAAGTGGTCGCGAAAAGATCCTTCGGCCATAAAGAAAGCCATGATATATCCAGATCACTTGGAACTGCTTGAAAGGGGAGAGATGAAGTACGTTGGTACCGGTGAATTGTCAGAAGAGGCTGAAAGCTCAGGGGACGAGACCACAGAAGAGAGTGCGGTATTTGACGAACCCGTGCACAGTCACGTCGCAGCCAATTCGGTCACAGACAGTTACGACGAGAGCAGCCAGGATTGTGACATCGACATTACAGAACACATTTATGACGAAATTGATATCGAGGATAATAAGGAGTCTTTACATATGCAACTGAATATTTCTAAGCAAGAGGCGTACGAGTACGATTTGAGTCCTTCTACGAAGAGACAAAAAACGTTAACAGGAACATTACAGGGAAATTATGTTTATCAGCCTGTTACCACCTCGCGAAGGAAAGCACCTCTACTTTTAAGAGCAGGAGCTGCCACAGGATCGTTTCTTAAAATCGATTGAATTTAGGCGTATACATTTATACAAATTTTTCAGCGTCATTAGCAGTGTACTCATAATAACTGTGTGAAAATAGTATTTAGGAGGTTTCCAAAGAGGATATACAAACACGCAACTGACACCACTAACAGTTTTTTTTTCTAACGCTTTCTGAAAATCAATTATAAATACGGATTTCTGTTTTTTACCCTTATGTCTCGATCATCTAAAGCGAGGGAAGGATTCTTGTAATGTAGTTTTTCAAATTATTGGAAATACGGAGGATGTCACACACGTGAAAAAAAAATCTCTATTGTGATTAGCAATAGTAGTATGGATTTCACCGAATCAAACAAATTTCTGAAAAGCTAATATCCCCACACGTAACTCATTTTTGTCATTTTTATCATGGAAATAAGTTACGTGCATTTCCATATATTCACGTTATGAGAATCCTTCTTGATATGTGTACATATATAATTTACGAGGAAAATTAATTTCGTGGATGGGACAGCCGTTAACTTCATCTCAAAGTACGATATGATTGAAATATGTATGCATATTAATGAAGCTAATTAGAAGTTGAAATAATTGACAGCTTTGCAATATCCTTTTCAAAAGCCTCTTGAAAATACTAGGACCGCTGAATTTCGGGGGTCGACGTAATCGTAGGCAAACATTTGTGTAGTTTGATATGTGATAAGTAGTAGTATGAAGCAGACATACATTTAGATTCGAGTATTTCCATAACGGTGCAACACCATTTATTTGCTTCTTTTAAAATTCGTCGTGTATCGTAAATTTGTACAGTCTCGCACAAAAATGATAAATTATATGTCTACTTTGATTTGACAATTTGATAAAAAGAATCATGGTTGATTTTACTAATAGCATGACTGGTTTCTCATACATGCACGCCCCTTCTCATCTCGAAGAATCTCTGTTAATGGTGTTGTATTTACTAAAGTCATCAACCTAGTATCATTTTACGTTGATTAAGACAACCCACCTATATTTATGATCACCGTACAATAGAAATTCTGAAGAAAACCATGACCATAAATTCGAGTGTCATCAATGCTTTATCGTTTATCGTTTATCTTACTGAGATTTCATCGATCTTGTGAAACGATGCAGTAAATAATGGCTTATTGATAGACCAATGCCTTTAGAATTTCCCACCAATAGTGATAGCGTGATCATTTTCATTATCATTGTCTAAGGTATTACAGATGCCTGACTGCTCTAAATGAAACAAAAAAAATAATACTAAGATAACGTTATAGATCAATAAGTATTTGGTCAGCCCGTTGGCCAGACTGATGTATTATACTTTTTATACATTGCCGGACTAAATAACAAATGTAAATGTTTTTGCAATTGTATACCTGAAGAAAAAAAAATAAAATTACTTAGATTTGCTTACAGGTAGAGTACAAAGAAGACAGCTATAGGAGAATCTGGATTGTAAAATTTTGTAGCATAGCCAAGTTGGGAATTGTACATCTAATTTAATTTTAAGTATAAAATTGATGAATTGTGCTTTTAGCTCGTAATTCGAATTTATGGTGAAACGCGTCTCGTAATTGAACATCCAGTTTTAGGCCAGTGGAATTAGATTCATTCAGCGAAATAATCTTAAGAGTCGACGATAAGTTAGTCTCTATTAAAAAAAAAAAAGAAAAAAATCATTAAACCTACTTAATATGTTCTTTTTGTATTTAATGAGGGAAAAGTGAGGAAAATTGTCTAAGGACTTTTTTTTAATATAAAGTGCACGACTGTTAGCAGAGCGTTGTCACCCATGTCGTCGGTATTATTACCGTTTCGAATATTCAGAATGTATTGGTATTAATTGTAGATTGCACAGTGACTTCATGCGCTCCGCAGCATTGAAAATTCTTTTTCAATAAATAACTAAACAAAAGAGAGTACTACAATGTATTACTACACGAGGCAATTTTACAAGTGTATATAGAACAACCCGGTGAAGTCCAATTCCAATTGTCAATTTAGATGTCAGAAGAAGGCATTTTTCTATGATTTCTTACAAACTATTAAACACCTTTGGATATATATTCACAAGCTTCAAGAAAATAGTTCAGTGTAATTTCACAACTTTGTTACAACTTAACGCACCTACTCTGTCAGTAACTTTCACTTCATGTACAAGAATAATATTCTTAATTATTCCTTATTTTAACTAAAAGTGTATTTCTCATATGTATATCTACTACGTCAAAATGTAACTACTGTGATTTGACTTTGAAGTAATATTCACTTTATAATATTTATTTGGTATTTTCAAGGATGTATATTTTGATTCTTGCGAACGAAACCGATACTTTAATGATAAGCGGTATAGTAATATCCCATTTGTATCGGCAATCACTTTTGATTAAAAATGTAAGTCTCTATTGAAATCGTAAACAAAATGGGACCAATGTAGACAGAGTCATTTTACAAGTTTAGTCTTAAACAGTAAGTTTTTTTTAATCATTCTCGAATACGATCTGATCTGCCGAGAGGTGCGTTTTGTATAGGCAATATTTCAATTGTAAATACTTTCATCTCTTAGAATACACACACTGCTAGTTTTTAATTTATATTATTTTTTCATACTTATGCGAATAGCAAAATGTTCTTAGGAAAGAACGGGAACAAATACAGCATTTTTTTATTCATATGATTAACACAAATATATAGGTACTGGATAATCAAAGATCCCACTGAGTCATATACATGACGCAACCATGTATACCTGATGATAATGATGAACGATCAAAGTAGAGAATTAGTGGTGAATTAATAATCATTGAAATTTTCTTAAAAATATGTTTCAAACATTTTTTTTTCATATTGCGCCCTGTTCACCAAAGAGTGGAGAAATGAGATGCGCCACGTAGTAAAAAAGATAGACTAGTAAACAATGTCAAGTTTTAATTATGAATATCCATAGATTTTAAGTACATCGATAATTCGCTAAAAATGGCTATATATTGCAAGTTAAATGTGCACATGAGGTCAGAATTTTAAGAAGTTGCACTTAAAACCGATATAACATACATAAATGAAAATTATAAGAGCGGACGTTGAAACCGCGAGATTTGAATAATATTATATTGTTTATAAAAATTCGCAGGCTGTGCATTTACAAGATACAGGCTGCTTTGTACATTTGTTCCAATTGTCAAAGCGTCTACTGCAAGAGTCCACTTTGAAAAATATTATTTAAAAAATATCTCATATGATTTTCAATTTTGTATATAACACGTTAAAACATCACTGCCAATAATGGCCAAAGCCAGTAAACACCTAACGTTTTACGATATACACATTATGTACTAGATAGTTAAAACTTATAACATTCATAGCCGAAAGGAAGAACATTCGTTCTTCTGCTAGTATTCTAATGAATAATTAATAATAATCCTTATTAACTTTATTATTATTATCTTCATTATTCCTTCACTTATTTATAAGATTTCAGTTTGTATTTTACAAAAAGCGACTGTCGACCATTTCACTGCTAATGTATCCTGACTCGATACTGTTTTCTTTCTGTAAAAATTTGTAAAATTCCTAAAGACAATTCTCGTGGAAAACTATAATTCTTATAGTAATGCGTATTTATTCACGTATGTCAAATTTGTTCCTTCATCTGAAAAGACTATAATTATAAAACATCGATTAATCTTACGTATTATGTAGCACCGCTACCAGGTTCCGCAAAAATGTTGTATCTGTCATATGAAAATGAAGAAAAAAAAAAACAAAAATGATCATAAGCTTAAGACGATATATAAAAATGAAATAGTGTAGATTTTGTACCTGTTTATAATAATATTTCTATACTCGTCGTAAGTATAGTGAATCTAAATATAATGAGTAGTACGTACGGAAAAAAAAGAAACAAAATGTACTGCGTGCAATCGACACTACTAATAAAACATGCATAATAATTAATCTTGTGTATTTTTTAATTACTTTTATTTCTCGTCAAACACAGAGCCGTGCCGACTTTTCTTGAGCGAGTTGAACTACAGGAAGGTTCTTGACAGATTTGATTGTACATAGTAAATATATCGAATCGTAAGGATATTATTAATTAAGTACATGTCCGTCTGCAATTAAATTTGTAAATAATAAATAGTGTTAAGTTTGTAATAAGATAACTATGTATGCGTTTACAAATAAAATGAAAATTGTTTTTCGCAAACGAAATGTATTATAATTATAATTTTATTATCTTACTTCGAGACTAATCCTCTAATTTTCTAGAGGAGGGCCGAACGCGTAATCCTATTATAAATAGGTTTCATAAATCTCAATTGGTTCTATTAGGTAGGCGAAATTTTAAATTAGTGAGTTGAGGTCATGTGATTCAGAGAATTCAATGATTCTAAAAATTAATTTAATATTTTATATATGCTGTCACGAGGTACTTATTTGTGATATTTTGCCGATTCCGTATTTTAAGTATTTTTAATAAGTGAAAAATTTGAATCATGAAATCTGTAGCGCAAACGCTTTACGAAAGTCAACAAATATTCTTGACGAATAGGAAGATAGCAGCTACCTACCGCTGTCCAATCATCTACATGAGTGTTCCTCTGACTTCTTTGAATCTTTTTATCTAGGATAATTGCAAGTATTAAGTAGACAGGAGCTCTTATGCCGTTCTTTTTTTACCAGTTCTGTCCTCAATTTGAAGGTAGATTTCAAGTAATTACAAAAACTAAACTCTTATTAATATCGATTGTTCATTATACTTTAAGCAAATGGTGCGCAGTCTCACAATAGTATATTTGTAATACCTTCATTTTCCACACATAATTTATGGCGCTGCGATCGTAGGAAGATCGTTGTAGAAAAACACATTTAAAATAAAGAAGAAAGGAGAAAGTGAAATACAATGATGATTTTCAGGCAGTTATCGTCATTATAGGCATTTTTTGGCAATTGCTTTGTACACTTAAAAAAACAGGGAAGTTATTAGTTACAGTTCTGTTCCAAATTTCGGCACGTGTCCTCAATTACGTGAAAACGAAAATAGTAAGCAAGAGTAGTAAATGCATAGCATAAACGAGTAAATGTTAGTATTTTAAAATCACGTGAAATGGAATGGGAAAAAATGATATTGTTCCATCATACTATTAACAATAATGTAATTTTTGAAACAACAACTGAAACAGATAATAGTAGTACATAGAAACCAGACTTTTATGTTACTACATATAATCATTCTTATCAACTAATGCTTTTTCAGCCATTTACAATAGGCATTTCTATTTCAATGACTAAAATAATGAGTCCGAAGTATCATTAGAGGCCCATTAAACGTCGGACGGATAGACATATGAAACGGATGTCTGGTCACACAAGTGTATGTACAGTAAATGAATAATTAACAACCAATTTTCTATAACATATTGCTACCTACAGCACATTCAGTGCTAATGGATCATCCTCATCCAATTGATAATCTAATAAATCAATTTGAATTTCCCGATGACGTTGTTTATGCGCCTTCAGTGAACCTAATTGTGTAAAGGTTTTTTGACAGATATCACAGGAATATGGTCTTTCCCCGGAGTGTATACGTTCATGTCGAATAATATGACTTTGATGATGAAATCCTTTTCCACATGCTCGACAAACGTAAGGCCGCTCCTTAGTATGAGTTCTTCCATGTGTTTTTAGGTCGAATTTCTTAAAAAATGATTTACCACAATGGCAGACATGCTTCCGTTCTTTCAAATGGTCCCTTTTCACATGTTCCTAAGAATGTTTAAGATGTTATGTAGCAGCATCTTATTTGATTAATTACTGGATCTAGATAAAAAGTACTTACATTCACTTGAGAAAGAGTGTTATATACTTTTGGGCAAATCTCACAAACAAATTTCTGTGGCCCATCCGGTCTATGGTATAATGCCATATGCTTGTTCAATGTTGATTTCCATGCAAATTGGGTTCCACATTCTTTGCACTGAAACTTTTGTTGGTCTGTAAAGTGTGTGCCAATGTGTTGCTTAAAGTTGTAGCTACTAGAGAAGCTCTTATTGCATTCAGAACACTGAAACTTCTTTATGGAGGATTTGGATTTCTGTTTTTGCTCCTGTACGATACTTCCCGTAGCTGCAGTATTGTTTGGATTAAAATCTATATAGAAATTGATAGTGTTTGATTTATCATTACCGTCGCCAGTAAGTTCCTTTGTTGTATTTGGATCTATGTTCATTATTGGTCGGAATTCTAAATTATTTCGGAAGCAAATCAAAAAATTTGATTTATTACAGTCTGGATTATTTAATATGTTTGTGTCTTGAACATTTGCGGAAGAATTTTTATCCATTCTTTCATTTTGTAGTTCTAAGTGACGATTTTTGTCGAATTGTAAGGAATCGTGAATTAACTCAAAAAATTGTTCGCCATCTTCATTTTGTATAAGTCGTACTATCGGCGTAGGTTGATTTGTTTCTTCTGGAACTGTTGATTGACTATTGTCAACGTTTCGTACAAGCTCGAGAAAGTGTTCTGCACTATTGTCAAGATGAGTTTTTGCGAAGTTAGTAAAGTTTGTTTGATCACTATTTTGAAAATCAGACTGCGCATCACTCTTCACGAATTCCAAATTCGAATGTTGAACAGTAACTATATCATTTGTTAAAGCATTTATTGAATTTACTTCCTGACTTTCGTTTATGAAGAAATATTGATTGTTTTCATTATGTTTTAAATTATTTTTTTCAATAATATTATCCGGCTGTAAGTTGATATTAATTTCATTGGGATTCTCAGCATTATTTGCTTGTAAGGTTTCTGGCTCGTGCAATGGTGGTGTAAAATTTTCCAATTCCAAGGAATCGTTCCTCACAATTTCAAAAAACTGCTGCCCATTTTCCATTTGTACCAAACGTAAACTAGGTTGTTTGCAGGCATCGTTGTTCATTGTTTCGATATTTTTGGATATGTCACAGCAGGTTGACATACCATCGGTTTTGTCAGGTTCTGATAAAGTTTGAATGTTTGGAGAGTTTGGTATTTTATCTGTCAAATCATTTAGTATTAACTCATAAAACTGTTCTCCAGTTTCAGTTTGGACTAAACGCAACGTTGGGTCAGTCCGATTTAAAACAATATTTTCAAAATTGACAATGTTCTGCGCTTGATCATCGTTTTTTGTCGGCTCCATTGCGCTAGTATTTGGGAAAAATGGTTGTGATACTGCGTCATCATCACAAGATGACAAATAATGCGGCTCAGCATTTGCACGTTCATGATTCCCATGCGTAAGTGACACATCAGAATTATCTTGAAATTCGAGTGTTTTCAACTGGCAGTTTTTTAAGGTATTTGAATTACAAATTTCCATATTAAACTGATTTTTTTCTTTTAAATTATGGTAATGATCTGTCTTCGTTGTGGTTTCCGTATTTAAAGGACTACAATCCAATTTTTCTTGTGACATCATCAGTTTTGGAATTGAATCATTTGCCCAAGGTACATTTGAATTAAAATTCTGATTGATCAATTTTTCATCAAATGATTTTAGTACGTATGATAATTGCTTCGTTACCGATGGAGATTCAGTATTTTTAAAAATTTGCACTTCTGACGTAGCAGAATGACAATTTTCTATGTTAGGTTGATAATTCGTATTACTTGCTTCTTGCACTATGTCTAAAGAGACATTTCTCATTATACCTTCATGATCAGTTAAAATTGCAAACCCATCCTTGCCTAATGTTTGTATATAAATAATGTTATTTTCTCGTGAAAAATTGTTATCACTCTGTTCTCCAATATTTTGGATTTCATATGGTTTCGATTTCATTTCATTATCAGTTCCAAACTCTGCATTCTCGCAATTGTACGTTTCAAGTATTTCAGAAATATTGATGCTAGCATCCCGATCTGGTGCCATACTTATTGTATTTATTTGGCCAGCAAGTTCCATCAAGTGTTCTTGTAATATTTCATTTGGTATTTCTTCAGCTTCTTCCGAATTAAAATTCGTGACCTGATTAGGTATTTAAAATTAGAAACACATTAACGATCATTATTTGTAATGTGCATTTCTTTACCTGATCTGACGCTGAGTATATTATAGGTTGTCCTTGGATTGGTTGTTCTTTAATTTCTTTCATTGATATGTTAGAAGTTGCAGTATTTTCTATTCTTTCATCCTGTAATTGTATTAGAATAGTTTCAGCGCCATGAGAGTCATCAGCTGTGTCACTGAAATTTTCTGTCTTTCTAATGAATTTTGAAAGCTTCTTAACCATGTTTTCTGTGACTTTAACATCACAAGAAGAAAGCGGTCGACAGCAATGTTCCTTGACTTCTTCTACTTTCTGGAATGTCTATAATAGGCACAATTATTAAAAAATGTATGTAAAGTAAAGTTGATTATAATAAATTAGCCTCTACCTTTCCACAACTTTTACATTCCAAATCTTCAGCACTGTGCAAGTGATGTTTTTCATGTTGTCGTAACAACAATATGAATTGAAAACTTTCCCCACAAATTTTGCAATAGTGCTGACGTTTACTAGGCTTATGATGACTTGGCTCCACACCTTGCAGCTATATGATACATGTATTGAAATTTATAAAATCATAATTATCATTATTCTTCAATTGCAGTATCAAGATATTTACATCATGTTTGTTGGAAACTTCATTTTTAAGATTGAAGGGCGCGTTATCTTGGTTTTTGATTGAGCAACCTTTAATACTATCTTGTTCTCGGCTGTGAATTCTTTTATGTCTTGCCAAAGAACCAATTTGTGTGAATCTTTTGCCACATATAGAGCAAGGATATGGCTTCACTCCTAAAAATAAAATGTTCTGGTATTTCATGGTCTATTTCAGATTTATTATGTTCAAAGAACTTTAAGGTACTGCCTTACCTGCGTGAATTCTGCAGTGTCTAATAAGATTTGATACATGATTGAATTTCCTTCCACAAATTTCGCAAATGCAAAGATTTGTACCTAAATGAATGTTCAGATGAGTACGTAAATCATTTCTGCGAAAAAATCCTTTACCACATATCTGACATATTTGTGATTTTTCACCAAAATGCACACTTCTCATATGATAATCTCGCTGGGAAGCTCGGTCAAAAAGTAAATCGCAATGCTTGCATTTGAAAGGTCTAACTATATTATGACAAGCATTCTCATGAATCTTAAGCCTTGAAAGAGAATCGAAACCAACATTGGACTCTGGACATTGAGTGCACCTCCAATGTATTTCTCCTTTATGTGCTTGCAAATGTCCATAAAATTGTTTTTCTCCTGCAAAACAATCACCACAAACTGAGCATATAAAATCTTTGGGTTTGACATCCAATGGACAAGGATTCTGTACAGAATCTGCATTGGCTTTTAAAGATGTACCACATATTTGAGCAGTATTCTTAGATCTGGAATCGTTTCCTTCTACATTCTGAAGAAATGCAAGCATTTTACTCATAATCCTAATAATCCATTTGCCTGAAAATTAATAGGTACTATTACCAAGTACTTCATCCTGTATTAGTTGCTAATGTTATTAAATCATTGCTATTTACTTTTTGATGTCAGGCTGTCATATTTTCCATTGTCTTCAATCTTCACGATCAACATTCATTGATGTTATGAAATTTGACAAGAAATATTTTACTCTACGGTTCATTCAGAGATGAGTAGGGAGATGCACAACGCTCCGGTTTTAGGCGATACCAAAAACATGGCGCTAAATCGTAGCGGCGAGTCCAGAAGTAGGATTTTGTGATCATCGCCTTCGTCGATAATGCATATCCCGTCGTAGCCGAGTTGAACGTGATCACGAACATAAGCAGAAGACCGTGTTCGTAACCATGAAACGATTAGGCAGCGGTTAACCCCTAATTCAATTGATTTAAAACAAAACAAAATTTCGGCTAACTTCACAGTCAAATTTGAATTATTTGATTAAATAAGAACGATGGACCCCCAAATATTTTAATTAAGCCACATATGACCACCAATCGATTTGGTATAATTAAAAATTAATAAGTTAAAGTTGTCCACCTAACTTTATGTAGGTGGAATACATGAATGCATGAGATGAAAGGGGAAATCTAGTAACCTGAATTTAATTCTAGGAAATGTTATTGAAGTGTCTCTCCAGAAATCTAACATTTTTATTCGTTTGTGTACATTCATATGGAAAATGGATGTTGCATCTCACGTAAATTGCATAATGTTTGTTTTCTGGTACTTGGCCCTCTATGAGGGCTAAAGCCAAAAAGGAACAAGAAGAAAATGGTTATTGTGCTACCACGCGTTTCAGTTTATTTTTCATTCTTCGTACTTCTACGGAGTGCAATGAGTTCAGAATAATTGTATGTATTTAGTATACAAATTATTTCTATATAATGGTTATACCATTTTTGTTAATTATGATGAAAGCAGTATAACAAATATTCCTTAGTTTTGTCCTTGTATATATTGCTGGGAGTGGAGAATAGCAATGGTTGAGGAAGTTGTTAACCCATATAATAGACCCAAGGTGAGAACGCTTTTACACCCGTTTAATTTGTTAGGAAGTATATGTAATACATGTTTTCTCTCTTATGTTATTTTGTTATGCTTTAGAATAAAACTGCCAGACCTCGTCCAGTGTATCTGTGGAATGTACTTGATGTTCAAAAATGGTTACGAAGGCATTGCAGTGATTACTATCAGCTTTACCATGAAAAATTTTTATATGTAAGTTTTGCTCGTTACAGTGGATAAGCTAAACAAAGTGATTATGGCCTTTAAACATTTTTAACTGATATACTTTATTATGTGTTAGCATGATATAACAGGAAGAGCATTACTTAGAATAAATGAGAATATTTTGTTACGCCTGGGCATTGACAGTGAAGAACACAGGATGGATATCTGGAGAGAGATCATGAAGTTACATCTAAAGACGGATATTCTAGAGATACGTGATATAGAACGTCGCAATAATACAAATTATGACTAAGACGGAGATTAATATTCTAAGAATTTCATAGTCGCATCCTTGATATTTTATTTTAAATAAATCACCATTATTTTTCTATTTTTAAATATGCCATATCATTTATCCTTGAACTCTCACATATTATCCTTTATTGCAGTGATATGCTATGCAAGTGTAAACTCATGTAAACAGGATGCACAATTTTTATAGGGTAATATCCAATTGCAATAATATGGATGCTAAATAGGAAAATGTGATCGTCTCCTGTTTAGCTTATGCAAAGGTATCTGATACTTATCAAAAACGTTCTTATACTTGTACAGTTAGTTCTAATTAAAGAAATGAGCATTAAATTGCTAAGGAAAAAATTCAAATGGACAGCATTATTGTTCTGGATTAATATACACAGTATATTTTATTTACACTACCAATGATCATAGGGCACTTATATATTGACTAGACAAAGACGTAGAACAACGTATAAACGTCTACTCAAGTGACTTATTCGATTTGTAAAGTACCAATTCAAACGAATCAAGTCCTCCACAATTTTGTTCTATATATTATTAATAATAAAAAAAAACTTAATAGGAACTTGATACAAAATTACAGGATGAGCAGTATTCATGGAACTTATTCGGTCGAAAAAATAATTTAAAAGTAATAGATTGATAATGAAAATAGTTCAAATGTTATTAAGGATTTCGAGTGCGAAGATGCAATTTTTGTTGGTGCCTCAACAAGGTCCCGAATATTGTCGAGCATATCAAGATATACTGCAGTGAAACGATTTAATCAGATAATTATAATTTGTATGTAATTATTACATATAAGAATTATAATTTTTGATTACCCTCGCCACCCAAAATCGAGTCGCCGATAACAGTGACACCACAGCTGATGACGAACAACGCGGCCAGCTATCCCGTCGCCAGGATTCTAATTTGAGATCGAACTTATTCTCGCATCTATTGTTAATATTTTCTTAAAGCTGACTAAAAGTCATTATCAACCTAGAAACATTCTTCCGCGTAGGTTTATCTTAAGATAATTTGGGGGTCAATGCCATCTTGTAACATCTTATATTTTCAAATTGCACAGTCATGAACTTTGAAAAGTTATGAGATTCGGTTAAATCAAGTTGAATATATAAAATTGAATTGAACCATACATAGAATATAGCTACATTAATTTCTCTTATGTATCATTTAACTGACAAATTTTTATGTCAAACAATTAGCATCGGCCATGTCAACAAAGTTATTTAGAAACCAATTGTTCGACTGTTCTGCTATATTTTCTTGAACTGTAATTCATTAAATTGTATTGAGGGAATTGCAGGTCAAACTCAACGTATGCATAGCTATACATACACAAAGCTTAACCCGTTGCTGGTTCTAAGTGTTTTAGCACTTTTACGTTAAGACTCCTGAAGCCTTATGCCCAGGAGAGAATTAAAGAGAAAAAAAAACAATTTATAGACATAATTCCTCAGAGGCAAGGTCACGCGAATGCTTGTGTCTCCCTGAAGGGAAAACATAAAGTTCAGCAGATCTTTCTACATGTTTTTTGTTTGATTGATAGTTAGGGTGTCCATTCCGTATGAAACAGCCCGTTGCATTTAAAGCTCTAGTATTACTTTCCACACGTCCTAGGGAAGGACCACGTACAGATACACCAGGATAAAAAGATGCAGTGGCTGGACATCCTCCTAAGGCTGGTCTTCGCCAATCATACCTAGGATAAAAAATGTTTAAATTTAGTTTATGATAATATTTTTATTCAAAATGTACAAAGATGGACGCACTTCATGTACGGTATTGAATAAGTAAAAAATTATGGCAACATGAAAATTAATCGTTTACCTGATCGACGCTCTGGTGCTTTGTGTCTTATCCATGTCGAAACTGTCCGTAGGAGGACTGGATGACCATTTTCGCGATTTGAATGGACACCTCTGTTGAAATTCTCGTTTGAATTTCTCCTAGAATTAGTGAATAAAATATTCAAATTTTGTTTACCATCATATGGCTATGTTTTTGATCTTATTTTTATTACTCTTTAGTGTTCTTTTTTGCTTACATTATATATGCCGTATATGAAAGGATTGTAACAGCTGTTTGACATAGCCAGCCAGTCGCAACAAAACCATATTATATTGATATAGCGGTACCTGAAATCATTTATTTCACTCTTGAGAGATTAAAACACCGGATAATTTTGTTTACTTGTCCTACCACCATGTCTGTATAATTCATGTCTAAAAGTTTTAATGTATCCAAAACTCCACATTTTTTGTTGGATATCTGTGGAGAATGTTGGCATATCCACAGTAAGTAGCTTGTTATGCTTCTAGACAATACTGTTATTAATTTCACAATTGATCGCAAAAATCGAAAAAATGATTTATATTAAGGAGGTTTAGTCATGTTTATCTCCTGTTATGTAACCCTACAAGTTTTTAGGGTATGTATGTAGGAATCTCAATGACATACTCATTTATTTCTGGATACGTATACTGCAGCACGTTGTACGTTTGCAATGGTAGCCAGCAAATCGCAAAGAGTGCCACCACTATCACCAGCATTTTGATAACCTGTTAAAAAATTAAATTACTTTTTCCAGTATAATTAAACTTAATCCAATGAAAATATCAGAGTAAAAAATCTTTATTTTTCATGCTACAAATAGCCGGAAACTGTTTTCTTTCAGGAGGAAAAAATGTAAACGAAAAACTTTACAGATATTTAATTTCTACAATTTTACCTCAAATTGGTAATCAACGGCTCAAAAAACGTTGATGACGTATATTTCATGGAAATTAAACTACTTTTTTTTCTGTCGTTTCGGGCACAAACAGTGAGACATTCTTCTTCGCTCAAGGGATTAAAGACAGATGGTTAACACTAAAGAATTTCTTTACAATGGATTATTCGACAAAATAATTCATATGCGTTAAGAGATAAGCAACTGCCGGTACAATGGAATCTGAGGAAATGATATTATCTTCGTCTTGCCATGCTCTTCAGGCGAAGCAATTCGGGAAACTGTCAAGATGAAATTAAATGCTTTATTTCTGAATGAAGCGAGGGTCGAAGTCATAAAGAATAGTTACGACAATATTATCAACATTTTAATATATAAAAAGTTGCTTGAACATGATGGTTATGAGCGTCAATAAAAAAAATATTCATTTTCTTCAAATGTTCCATTTTCTATTATCTCTACGTCAACTGATTGTATTACTTTTTTTTCTAATATCGCCCGCTTATTCCCACGTTCTCCTACCTACAGAAAAACTAGTATAATGTACCTTCTTCTTGTTTTTCATAAGGTTGGCGTCACGAGAGTCTTGAGCGTTTCCTGGCGCTCGGCTACCCCAAAGTCTCAAAGCCATTCTCGCATACACGCAGGATATTACTGTTAAAGGTGTCAGGTACTGTAGAAAACCCAGTAAAGCTCTATACGTGAGCATCGATTTCTCTGACATATTCTCATTACAGCAGAATGGCTTGAGACGTAGTCTGCCAACTGTAATTGGAAATTTATTATACACCCAATGGATTCATATGAAGCTTGTCTTGCCTTTCAACCATTCATCAACTGGGTACCAAAATGTCTAATAGATCGATGCATCGGTAATTATAATGTATCAAGCTCTTGGTCCTCATTGATTATATACCATTATTATATTTCCTAACTTTGTTCAAAGTTAGGAAACTGTAATTATGTTTTGACGATGTGTTTGTTAATCAAGACGTCGAATTGTTAAATACTAGGAAAATTTGACGCCGTATTATCTTTCGTCCTGAAACTTGTTCTTTAAAGTTTTAAAATGTCAGAAGGTTTATTATGGATTTCTAAATTCTACCATTCTACTCAAAATCAGTATTCGAAACTTGGAAGCTCCCGAAGGCTGTCGATCAAATTAATTTGATAAAATCATCTAATAATGTTTTCCTTGTTCATCATTTTAAAAATGATCAATACCTATAGGAAATTTATTAAAGTCTACGTTGCACAATGACCTTTCTCAGAAGATTGAGAAGAGCATCGAGGGTGGAAGAAGTTTGTTGTTTGATGAAAACCTAGTAAAGGAAAGTACTTCGGGATAAGAGTAATTCGAGCCGTCCGAATTAACTTGAAACCCAAGCGATTCCTCCTATTTCCATTCATCTCGAATCGTGGCTTTATGCTTGGTAGTAAGTAATAAAATAAAACTCGAGAGTACAAGTAAAAAAGAACGTTGGAACGATGTTTTTCATTGCGAGAAATGTATGGCGAGGCTTAATTAAATTTGTGTACTTCCTCGCTATCTCACGTATATTTGATCCTGTTAACGTTTCGTAAATATCTTTCTCAAAGCAAAAAGGGATTGCTATCGGATTTATCTATCCTGGATAATGTTAAAGATATCTTGAAACATTTTACTCGTTATCACGAAGCTTGTCAGTATAACGTTACGAGGGGTAAACCATAGGGATGTAAATGGAATCCACAATGCTAAGGAGGCGATCGATGCAAATTTTCGGTCGGCTGATTGGCAGTGTGTCCAATAGATGTTTGCATTTCTCACTGTTTACCCATGGTTGGTTATCTAACTAACCACTCACGGATAATGAGGTACACGTACAATCTTGAAGAATGGAAAGTTTCGTTATTGGAAGTCGAGAAAGTCTAATTTTAAAAAAGTTGGTTAATTGTAATTCGAATGATTTTGAATAAATCAATTTTCAATTGAATAAATATTTTGTGGGCAATTCAAGCGAGCAAGCGTGTCTTTTTCTGTAATTTATACATCTACTCACAGTTCAAATTGGATTTTACTCACCGGCTGCACTTTCCGGTACCATTACTACTCTGAGAGCTGCTGCCATCGGAGCAGCCAAAGCACCGCCTAGCAACCAAATACCAGCAATGACAATTTTTGCTCGTAACTTGCTTGGTCTAGCACTGAAACACAAAATAGGAACTCAGAACAGCGGTAACGACATAGAACTTGGCCATCATTGTTAGAATGAAGTATGTCGTGATCATAATATTTTGGAAAGGAAATGTAATAACTTTCTTCAATAAGAAATTACGTTCCTAGAATATTCTCACATTAACTTGCGTAATATACAGTAACGTCCAATTGAAGTGGAACACTTGAGTTTTTGTGTATTTCTATGAAATTATGACCGATTTTAAAAAATCAAAGATATATTTTTTAGGAAATTTCCTTCCCGTTCGAATGGTAAAGATTTTATCCCGATCGGATACAAAATGGCCAACCGGCAGGGGTTGGAGTGAAATAGTGCATTTTGGGACTTTTTGAAAAGTGCGATAACTAGTAGTTTCGGAAGGAAACTCATATTTCTAATTATGGCACGAGAAAGAGCATCCTTCGGCAGTCAAAAAACACCTGCATTGCACCCCTGTAGCATAGGGGGAGCTACACCCCCTTGAAGTGAAAACACTTAATTGGCCATAACTTCCGAACGCGCCGGCCAATTTGGTCCAGTTTTTGCATGATATCATTCTTAACGATACTGCAGATTCTTGCAACATTATTGTTTTTTGAAACGATCCCGTGACAGAGATCTCGAAATATCGGAAGCGCACCCGTAGCTTCCCCCCCATTTTTAATTAGGAATGCGATGAAATAGAAATTTTATATTTATCCCATGTTGTAGCTGAGATTTCAACGATTAAAACGCGTATTTAAACATCCGAAAATGAGTATGTTAAGGGGTTAAATTTTTCATTTGAAGAAACGCCTAAATTTTGCCAGTTCCGCTCGAGGTACTTGGGTGACTACTAC
This sequence comes from Calameuta pallipes, assembly GCA_030142375.1. Lineage (NCBI taxonomy): Eukaryota > Metazoa > Arthropoda > Insecta > Hymenoptera > Cephidae > Calameuta > Calameuta pallipes. Next base: position 565,764 of record JARQSW010000739.1, on the reverse strand, counting down.
CCTGCCACGCGCGCCAAGCGATTGTCGGAAGGAAATTTCCTAAAAAATATGTCTTTGATTTTTTAAAATCGGTCATAATCTCATAGAAATACACAAAAACTCAAGTGTTCCACTTCAATTGGACCTTACTGTATATGTATACATACATATAGAGTTTACAACCAAGAGTATACGACACACTCCAAGGTAGTAAATTTGGTTCTTGAAATGTTTAGAATACAGAAACTGAATTGCGGGTGCTCCAGGCAAAATGATTATGAGTTCTATACTTGTTATTTGGAGTAGGTACCTACATATTACTCTTATAGCTATATTCATCTGAAACGTGTCTGAAAAATTTCAAAGCAGTCATTCAGTCTTTTTGACCATACGTTAATTATTTTTATTGCCATTTCACATATAAAAGTCAGCGAGATAAAAAGTTCGATGTACAGCAGACAATTCGATAATTTTGGCAAAAAGATAATAAACCTCTAATTTAAGTCAGGCATTGTGTCCGTCTCTCTCTTACATAGGGATATACCAATGAGTCCTTCTCTCTCGCACTTACGGCAAGCATAAAGAGCCTACAAACTTGAGGATCAGCTGTTTTACGTTACAGACAAAATGTCAATAAACTAGGTAGTACTCGTTTATGCATATCGAGACACACCTTTTCCTGTGGAATTAAATTTACTCAGTAAAAATGAATGATTATATCATAAATATTAAACATGACCGATAACATTCTTTTATCTAGGTGACGATGAAAGATATCTCATAATAATCCCAAGCAACTAAACTGCCGATCATGTACGACGTAAACTATGATCGATGGTGCACTTCACAAATCGACAAATGAAACACGTAGATGAATTGCTGACAAAACGACATTTAATCAGGAAGAATGAGAAATACGTACCTGAGAGGCTTCAGAATTGCGCGATGACGGTCAACCGCGATGGCAGTAAGAGTGAACACGGACACATTAACAGAGAGAACTTGAACGAACGGACAGAAAGCACACATGAAATGGGGTAGATTCCACCTCTGTAGAAGGGCAGCCTGAAACTGTTAAAAGGCGCGAGTATTATTTGGTCGTTCAGATTCGACAAGAGGCGACTTACTTGAAATGGGATAGCAAAGAGTCCAATGACGATATCAGCCAGAGCGAGATTGGCGATGAAGCAGTTGGTGACACTTTGCATTCTACGTGAAGTGGCAACTATCCATATCACCAAGGAATTACCAAGAACAGCAAGAACGGAGATGCTTCCGTAGCAGACACTCAGTAAAGCTATAAGACCAGCTGGTACGTCGTAGAGATCGTCTAATGTGGAATTAAAAAATCGTTTTACTTATAAGATTATGGTTGGCGTTCTAGCAAGAAGATTTCATCTTAGACTTTGTCCGCTCTATTTTTTTTAACTTTCGACTGACAATACTACCAGTTTATTAAAATCAAATCAGTTTTTAGTATGTGTTTTCGTATATCGCGCTAACAATTTGTGCCTATAGCAACTCATATGCCAGCCGGAACTGGCTGAACCGGTCGGATAATAATTGACTTGACTGTACTTGAGAATTGACTGTACCAAAAACATGATATATCGAAAAAACATTATAAAGATCAACGATACTTCTTTTTACGTTCCGATGAGAAAAAATATCGTTACGATTATCTTTCGTTCAACTGCGATTACTCCGTTTCAACTATGTTACTTGACGAGTGTAGTATAATAATATAATATTTACGAAGTACTCCTATAATACTTGGATAAAAGTTTCGAGATGCTACAAGTTTTCTTTCTGCTCCTGAATTGTCTTTGAATATTTTTTTACTTCGCAGTAACATTTTATGATGATTATCAAACAATTTACTGTTTCAATATTTCACTATATTAGCCATATATCATTTCCTGCTCGGTCAAATTTACTACTGCATAAAATTGAGAGGCTTTGTGATATTTCTGCTTCGCGGAATTTTCCCCGGTAACAGTTAATCGATACGGTAATTAGTTGGTTAGTAAATTAGCTTGAAATTGGTAAAATTTTAAGAGCTAATACATATGATAACCCAAGTTTGATATGTATATTAAAAACGTTAATTATTTATGCAACCTACCATAATCATCATATAAAGATACATTGCTGCCACTCCAGTACGTAGAGTTGAGCATTACTGGCCATAATGTATCAGGTCCTCCATCCTCCGGAGACCACGAGAAGTTCATCCTGCCGGTGGAGATCTGAAATAAAATTTAAACTTATACATTTCTTACTTCCGTTGATAAATAAAGGATTTCCTTGTAGTTCTACTGAAACGTTATTCTTCGAGCTACAAAAGACAGGGATTTTCCATTTCGTAAATTGAATTTCGAAGCCTTATTGAATTTCTTTATAAGAGACTATTTGCCAAATATTATGCCTTTGCTATACTTAAAAATGTAGCAAAGGAATGTTCAACGAATATCTATTGATGATTTCAAATTACCGAAATATTGCTCGGGGCAACGCAAGACTGATAAGGGTACCCAAGGGAATTTTCGGAAATAACTAAGCAAACCTCTTCAAACTTTATTTACCTTCAGCGAATATTTTTTTTACTTATTTAATTATCTCCCAAAGTTTCGCTACTTCTAAATAATCGAAATTTCTCTATCCGCTGTGACTGAGTGGATGAAAGTTTGATTGGTAAAGACTATCTAAGTGATTATTGAATGGCTACTATACTTACATTACTTTGATTAACAACAATTCTAAAACCGTCCGTTTTATATGAACGAAATCCAAAACCTTGCAATTTTTTACGTGTCGCAACGGCTGTTTCCCACACAAAGTATCTTAGTAAAAGTTTTACGGTATATAAATAAAAAATAATCGCATTCACATTCCCCTGTGTAAAGAAACATCTCAAAGTTGTCGCGTTCAAGCAAAAATTGAATCCCACAAGTCATATTTATATTTCTATGAATTAAAAAATGTGGGAAAATCGTTGAGAAATTGCTGACTGATATGCTTAGCCGAGATATAAAATTGAATGTAGGATTGTGACCGGATGGAATGATTTCCCCAGGCTGACATACAGTGAAATATAAAAAAAAAAGGAGTGCCTTCGTTTAATCCGATCGATCGAAGGGACGAATATGCTAGGGTGTTGCCGAATGTGTGGTACGTGAAGTTGTGACAATCAATGGGGACCGTTGGCAAACAGAATTTCAAAGTATCTCCTAAAGCGAGAACGTATTAGAATTCACTTCGATAGAAGGGCTGATACGACATGTGTTCGACCTAGTCTCACTGCTGTTGGCTGATTCGTCTTTCATTTATACTGGCAATATTCCTCAGAATCCACAGTTTTTTAAATAGCTCTTTTCGTACGAACACGTTTTATTACAATGCATACGTTGCATTCAGCCACATTGATTGGATACTAGTATGATAATTCATGCAAACGTATGCAATGAATCTTCGTGTATATATTTTAATGAGCTTAATTTGACTCCTGATGAAGAGTGAACTAGCCGTATGAAAATTATTACGTTTTATGACGTACTAATTTCACTAATAGGAATAGATATTAGATATGTAAGCTCGCTCAAAAGTGTCATCGTAAATTACAAACGTGCGTGCGAGTAACTAGCGAAAACATAACGTTTTACGACCTCTTTTACACGATTAACGCACATAAACGTGCTATTTCACGCTTTATATTTTATTGTTTTTCGTTTCCTATAATATTTGACTTTACACGTATATTCCATTGTCTTCTTCGCAAGAGCTTACGATGTCCCCTTTTCAAATCCGATATCTTGTTTGTTTTGTTTTTGATGCATTTGACACGGAGGTATTTGACGTTTGACTAATAATACTTAGCCGAGCTTTTTTTGGTACTCCGATAACAATGTAGAAGCCATTAACTATTAGAGCCAAAATGATTGTCCTGTAAGTTTTTTTTTTCTTTTTTTTTTCGTTATGGACTTTGACGTAATAAATTATGTGGGGACCTTTGAAATTTTTTACAAATTGCGACACAAGAAGCCAAAGGTCCTACAAATATAGGATTTTCAGTAAGCATACACCCTTTTGGTTTTAGTAAGGCAATATTTTTGGGTCAAGCATCCTTGTGAATAATATAAAACGTTTATGTGAAACGCTGGATCTGGTAACTTCATGAAAACGAGATAAGTCATCGCGGTTAAAATAGCATGAAGATTACAGTAATCCAGTTTTAGTTTATAATCTATAATACAATGATTATACTGATGAATCTGCATATTTCATGTATAAAATCTAATTATTTTTTATGTAATTCGATTAAGTACATACTTATATCATTTTTAATGCGAACGAGCTGCTTACCTGCTGCTAATGGGCAGTTTATCAAATAGCTATAGCTTGGATAATACTTAATACCTAGATTAATTAAGAGCAGTCAGCTTGGATAATATTAATTAAAATCATAAATCCAATGAGTGCTTTTAATTGAATTTATTTGCCAATCAAATGCAATAAATTATTTCAAGCCCTACGTATAACATGTTATACAAATCGTCGGTAACATCAAATGTATTACATAAGAAACGTCGAAAAGGAATTTTTATACAAAATCTTATTATTCAAAGTTCCATTGAATAGAGCCACAATAAAATATGGTTATAAAGTTTATTTTCTTAATGCAAATATAAAACAGCGTCTCTGACACCTAAATAATTTTATTTAATCTTTCGAATAACATATGACAGCGAATGGGGAAAAGCGTAAAAGAGAGAAATGTGCAAAATTTGTTTGTTCGCATTGGCAGGCATTAAAATGAATATTTATGAGAGAAAGTAATACGACGATATTCACAGTAAAATTCTTGCCAAGCTTGCAAGCTCATCACATTTAGCTTATCTTCAATTGGGTTAGGTAGACAGTCATTCGTAGAAGGTCCCCTCTCTGAACAGTTCGCCTTCATATCCCTTGTTTCGGCTTTTGTAATTTAAAATTCTTAACGTAACAGCATTCCGTCTCTGTAAGCATGTCGAGAAACTCATTTAAATATAAAAGTTCAATATTTTATTCACCATGCATAAGTGCCTCATAAAAATTTCATGTAACTGTCGTATCGCCCTTTCAAAGCTTATCATAGATGTCAGCTATTCATCAGAAAGTTCTTTAGTGCGATATAACAGATAAAAATCAATAATCATGACTTTAACTGTACTCGGTGAGAAAAGTAATTGAATTGTTGATTTAAGGAAAATCAGATTATTCTGACAGAATACAATATGTCACTTAGAGACTAAAGTATCGTAATGACCAAAACATCTTACAATTGTTTGACTGAATTGGATCTTACTGAGAGACACCAGAGTGTTCTGTAAGTTTAAACATGAATTTACACGAGTGGGCCAATCCTTAGTCTTCTAGCTTGTTTTGTGAAGAGAACTGAAAATAAGCTGTGATGAAAGTTACCGAAGCTGCTTACCGTGTTAACATATGCCCGCTAACTTCATGAGCTCTCTTCTTCTCCTGGCCACAATTACGCCGAGTCTATACACTCAATTCGCACCGATAATTTCACACTGTACGACGCACGAATTTATACCCTTCGCGTTTTTTAGCCTATCCACACTGATACACGTAATAGATTTCGCGAGTACGCACTGCACGATAAAATGGTTTTACGACGTTTCATCTAATTTCACCATTTACGTCTTTCTACTTGAATTATCTCCTCGTTTCCCCTCCGTTAACATGCACTCAAGGTTTCATAGTGGATACCTCCGTTTAATCTTTCACTTAGGTGCGCAAGAAATTTTAATATATATGTATATATATATATTGATATCGTCTTATGGTATGAGTATACCAAACGATTATTGACATCTTAAAACAGTCATTTCAGAGAGAAGACTATGAAGAACGAGGTCTCTTTTATAAAGAAAATAAATCATTGAGTATCTATCAGGCTTTAGATATTATAAAAACGTCGCATCGAATATATCAATGCATCTTAGAGGAGGAGATCTTGAATAATGTCGAGTGACTTAATTAATCTGCAATGTAAATAACACGTCTCTTGAGTTATGTAGTCGAGCAAAGCATCATATATTGCGTTCACTTAGTGTCAGAGATGCCAAGAGGACGATGATTATCACGAAGAATTTCTTTTTATACCGAACGATCACACCACTCTTTGTTCTTCGTAAATCGGCAAATCGTCATGACACTTGGTAAATGTTATGCTTTACTCGATATTTTCCATTAGAGTCCCAAGGATAAGATAGGGACGGTTATCGTTCAGCTAATAAAATGGCCCTTACATAAAGTAAAGCCTGAGGAGAAGCACCTATAGTAAGGTTCACTTTTCTAGACTCATTACCATTTATATTCAGATACGAAAGAGCGTTCCAACCTTCGTTCTAAAGAATTATACTGAAAGTTATTTTGTAGAAGAAAGTTTATCTAGAAAAAATTGAAATATCATCTGATTCATTGAAATAAATTTTCTACGTCGGATTAGCTTGCGAAATAAACGCTGTGATTATAATTAATTTTGATCTACTCCATGACTATCTGTATGCTCACTGACTTGCGAGTACTAAATTATTTGAATCTCAAAGGAAATACGTTTTTGTTCATCTGTATGACTATGTACAACTCTCAGAATTTCTATGAAGCGTAAATAAGCCGCTGTATTCCAGGGATGCTGTGTACTTGTGTAAGGTCATATTGGCTCAATTGGATCTATTCTGTTCTGTAATCATTTATTGTGACAAAGATGTCTTTTGATAGGGAAATCAATGTATTAACGTACCAACGAATACAATTAATATAATTAAATAGAGCCGCTCTAGCCAATCGGCAATGCTGTTGTACTGTCTTTCCATACATATTTGGTCTCTAAGTAGACGGTCATCGTTATGTCACAAGCTATTTTCATGAAAAAAGAAAGCTTCTTTTACTTTTTGATTAAGTTATCAATTTGTTCGAATTACCTGTAGTTATTCTGCGATTCTCTTCTTACAGGCTCGAAGGACCATTCAAGATGGATTCGTTATTAAATTCTTGGCTTTGTATATATATAGCGGTATATATATTTATATCTTTATATAGATGACAATCTGATATCGTTACAAGCATTTCGTTTCGGTATTACTTGAGGTGGAGATTGGCTAATTTAAAAAAAAGAAATTAGTGATAAATTATGTCATTTCTGCGCTTCCCTAACTTTATTTACGCATCTATTGGATATTTAATCGTTAAAAGATGCCTGTTTGAATATCGTATTCACGGATTACCACAAATTTACGCCAACCAAACCGAGTTCAAGGTTCAATGATAATTCACATGCTTACTAGTGACTCGCGTTAATTATTGTAATTTACAACTTTGAAGATATTGATTTTGATCGCAGATTTTTGGTTCCTCAAACTCTGGGTAGTTCCTAGCTTTTATTATTCAAAAATGCACTTTAATTTCTCTTCCATTCATTAGTTTTAAGGTCGAATCGTAAACTTCTAAAAAATTCTTTTTAGAGATACTTGGATCAATTTTCTTACATTTAACTATATACTGACTAAGCAATTTTCCTTTACACTTATTTGGATTATCTATGCTAACTTCACTAGCACGTTCTCCTTCAATGGATAGGTAAGAGGTTTGCACGTGCATATCTAATTACCGATCAACTGTACAAATTCAAGTTAACGTCGATATCCAATGAAACTTTATCGCCACATTTTTCATGAAAAATTTTCCGAAGTAGTAACCGAAAATTTACTCTTCGCTGACAGCGTAAGAAACATATTACTTACCTCACGATTATTCTTTCCAACAAGTTGAATGCAACAGCATCGTCGATATAAATTTATGAAGCATAATAAATAAGCTTCGTTTTCTCGAAATATAATCCATTATACTTTTGTTTTCTATTTTCTGTCCAGTTTCACTATCATATTTCACAGCACTTGCGTTCACTTATGTGTCAATAATACACGATCTTTGTCACATGTTGTTCCTTTGGATTTGAACACCGGTGACAATCTTTGACATGTAACCAGGCATTCCTAAGTTAACACAACGATCAGTTCTCGGCTCCCTTCAATTATATTCAAGTGTCACAATCCATTCTACTACGTGCTGATCCTTGGTGGTATTTGGGGTTCTGGCACGGAGGCTAATCGAGCGCGATGATCCGTACAAAACGAACTTGGCGTAGTGCACGAGTCGAGAAGTCGGGACGAAGTGCCGCCGTGCGGTCGGTTTCCGATGTGGCGTGTGCGTTCGTGTTCGTAACCGTGTCAGCTAGGTACTCGCTTTTCGAGGAAACCGTAGCGCCCTTGAGAAACCTGCGCTTTGCAAGCCCCTTACCCTCTTGGACCTTTTGCATTCGCCGATACTCGACTATATCCAATGTATATATACAGCTCTGGCTCTAAGTTTTTCTTTCCAGACTTTAGTGATGTTTATGCTTAATCGTAGCGATTTATCTTTTATGAAGATTTCCAAAGACCACCCGTCGCTTTCGTGCATTTTTTCAGTATACTTCGCAAGAGGTATTCGTAACGTTCTATTTCTTACTGCTTCTTACGGATATTTTCAAAGTTATTTTTTATGGATGATTCTCTCGTTCTTCTGGCACTGACAAACTTTTCTTTAACTCTTTCGACGAATCAATCATTTAATATTATTGTGATAAATCAAGGCTTTGGACAGGTACAAGGTTCTGCAACAATGATTTGTCACCTTTTCTTTTGCCTGACCCTTTAATGGGTCTAGTTTTTTTTTTGACAGATGAAGTCATAAGATTAAGTTGGTCGATCAAGTTGCAACCGCAGTACTATACTTTTCGTTTTTACAATATTTCGACAGATCAAGTTTTAACGTATGATTAATTCGTGAGTCGTAATTTATATCAATATATGATTTGAGAAACTTGAAAATGAAACTTTACTGTCTCTTCTCCTCGTTTTTTTCCATTTGAATCTACTTGTATAATTCTCTCTGTTTGGGCCGGCCACATAGCCGTCATTAGTACCTTTGATCTTTTAAATGTTTTTCGAAATTCCAGCATGTTACCGACTAACAGCTAAATGACATATCGCGAGGGACATTCGTATCTTCCACATGGCGTTATCGAATTACATAATGTCCATGCCATAAAACGGCTAATAATTAAGATAATTATTTGTAAATTGAAAGGTACCGGTTTTTCGAAAGCAAACGTGCTATATACGTCATATCATTCGTGAACGATATCAACGTTGACTCGTAAAAACTTGGAAGCTCAAGCAGTGTTTCTATAATCGAACACTTTATCAAGTTAAATAGAGCTAAGAAGATTGATGTTCCTGTACATTTTTAGTCCTTCACTTTCAAGGCAATCCATTTAACAAGCAAAAAGAAAAACTGACGTTCAGTGTCTAACGTCAACAGGCTATGTAGAAATTTTCTCGACACAACTTTATGTAGGATCGATAATCAGAGCAATAAAAAATGTTGGCACTTACGGGGTAGTGATGACCTGTCTTTCCCAGCGAGACGAAATTCAGCAAATGAGATGGTTGGTAGATTCGGGGGTAGGTAGGGTTCGCAGGGACGTTTAACCATGTTAAACCTCGTTAGACAATATGTCTAATGAAGATGCTGGTGAGCTTTAACGAGTTTGATCAAAGTTCCTTCTTATGTAGATCGTAAACATTAAATTATTAGCGCAGATTTGCGAAGCAGCATTCAAGAAATTGGATTCAATTTTAGTAAATGTCTTTTGTTCTATCATCAAGTCATCTTGTAGACACGAGTGATGAACATATCAAGACTGTTCTATCAAGACAATTCACATTAATCGTGAAGTAGAAACGGTAATCTCCTTCTGTTAATTAATTTTTTTTTAATATAATTAATCTCCTAAATATCATTAAGGTTATTTATAAGCGGGCATTATGAGGTTTTGTAGTACTACCTTTGTTTGCCATAACATCAAGTGTGTGAATTCATAAGTACAACGGTGCGTTATCATGAATAGATAAACATTTCGAAAGGCCTTGCAATGGCTTTTCTTTAGATTCACTGAAATATGCAACTATATTCAAAAACGTCCATTTGTCAATTCTACTGTCTCATTCCATTATCATAATCCCTTTATCACTCCGACACGTCTTCTTGTATCTTTAACGTATTAATGTCAAACAGCTTACAGGTAGGCGTGCTACGCTCAGATTCTATGTTATTTTCATATAAATTCGAGGGAGAATAATTTATTGCAACAGATAATTGTGATGAAATGAGAAAAAGGGTGACTCATGGGACTTGAAATGTGCTATGTATTGTACTCGGAAATAGGATATCTGAAACACCCAAATTCAATGCATTTCAAATGGAAAACAAAATCGCGCGACTATTCCCGGGTTAAATGAATTCACTGATCCATGCAAAAATGTGAAAGTTGGAAAGTAAAATAGAATCGGAGTGGAATAACAATGAGATTGGAAAATTATATTGTGAAAGAATGCATTAGGCAGGTCTTACCTTAGTTACTAACCTAAGAATATTGAGATTAAACTAGGCTATACGGAAGATGTCGTATATAGAGCAAGCAGCTCGTGACAACAAATAAGTCTCGATTCGACTCTTTTTTTTATCTGATTTCATTTTTCTCTGTGGTACGAAAACAGAATATATAAGTTCCGTTTAAGTTCGGAATACACAAGCATTAGTCCTAGTTCCTGTTCATAGGGACGAAATCAGAATCGACGCAGTAGTTACTTTTGACTAGGGAATTGTGCGTAACTCTTTGAAGCATACATTTTTCTTTACGCACGATTCACTTGAAATTAGGTACTCGAAGGTTTCTGAAGTTGCAGATTATGAATCTGAACTCAATATTCGGAAATTCAAAATAGCGGATCCAATATGACGGGCTGAAATGATAAACAGAGTAAGCTGACTTTTATAAAAGTTTGTGTTCAGAGGTTTTCAAGGTCCCACATTATGAATCTGAACTCAACTCAATTAAGTTTTCTATATTATGTCCACCATCTTGCATTTGAAAACTTCAAGTTTAGATTCGTAATAAACGAACTCAAAAAAATTCATCGAGCTCAAGTAACTTTTTTTATTTCGATGCGCCATATTGGATCCGTTCTTTTTAATTTTTTAATCTGACTTCAAATTCGCAATCAGCGACCTCAAAAGTCCCGGGCTATCGAATTTCATGATAATTGAGATAAAAGAACATGAAGGAACATTTCTTCCTACGAAGGATTCGTTTAGGTCCGACATATTGGATCAGCTATTTGAATTTCAAGATTTTTAATTCAGATCCGAATTCAATAAATCTTAACACCTCCGGGTACCAATTTTTGCTTGAAGCGAATTTAATTTACTATGTATCCCTGGTGGTATCCCTGATATCACTAACACAATGTTTCAAAGGGTTAATTATATCTGAATGAAAGTTGTTGTCCAGCGCATTTTTGGATATTATATTTATCCCGTTTCGATATTTCTATTCTATTTCTATTTCTATTTCTAAAAGTAATCATGGTTATATTAATAAAATTTACGGAATTCTACATGTAATTGTATAGGGTCAGATATGCTTTATATTAAATATGAACCGACTGTGTAGATCTTCCAAGTTAATACCTTGATAAAGTACTGGATTACCAGATTTTGTGACGAATAGTCAAATTTATTTCCAGACAAACTTTTGTCATTTCTACACCGTTTCCTATATCTCTTATAAATATGTCTCTTATTTATATTATTTGGTTTGAATTCGTATTTTCTTTTGTTATTGTAGTTATTCTTACTTCAGTATGCAAATTGACATTAGCTGGCATCATTTTAACCCTGCCCGGTCCACGTGGAGTACTGGAAGACTTAGTGCATATTAGAAAATATTTAATTGAATCAGCTAAAATCGACTATACAAAACAGTAAAAATTGCGAATGCCAATTTTTACCGTGTGTACTGTAAAATCTACTTGTAGCAACTAAAAATATCGTGTATTATAAGTTATAAGCAATAAGTAAAGAATGGATAACGATGTTCCACGACTAGTACTTGTTCCTACGGTAAATTTTATCATGAATTTCATGGGAAAAATTAACGAAAAATTCTCTTCGTGTAGCAGACAGGCCTCCAGGCATACTCCGAAATAGAATCCTTACCTGATACGTATCACTTTCATTAGCATTCAAGTTGGAAATAAATAAGAAAAAAAGTTAGGGCTCATGTAAAAATAAGAATTGCGAAAGCAATTATTGAACTCTTGAAATTCATTCGCTGTTTTCTTACCTTAAGCTCCAATAGTTATATTCGCAGACATCAAATGTTACCAGTAGTAGCTATACTAAAATAGTATATCGTTGAAGCATTGTCATTTACTTTTACGTTTCATTCAAACGTACGTGACTCTCGTTCCATGTGATATAAATTGATCGTGGCGAAGTCTGAGTCTATATTGTATAGTATTTTAATTTTTTACACGGTACAAGCAAGTTAACGCCTATAAAATTCCATAAAAAATAAACCATGTATATCTATGTGTAATGCGCTGAGAACAGGACGCCTTGCGACAGGAAGTAAAGGTTCGTAATATCCAATGAGTCGCATGTTTCTTCCACCTTGAGAGCAACGACGGTGACTGAAGCGTCTTGGGATCGATAAAACTCTCATTCCGGGAGGATATGTGGCAAGCGTAGTTAGCTCAGAGCGTCGAGAATGTGGACTCAAAAAATCGCTATAAGTCTGCATCAAAGAAAACGGAGCAGAAAATTTGATGTAAGAAAGTAAGGTAGAATGGCAGGTACCTGTAGATGTTGAATCGTAAGAACTTCGTGAAAGAAAACCCCGTTGAGTTTACTATTAGTTAGTTAGAAGCTTAATGGGCGTGAATTTGGAGGGTCCGAGTAAAAAGGTTATCCAAAGTTACCAGCAGAAAGCAACCCATTAAGTTACCTATTGAATTACAGACGATGGAGTTTACTGATAATACGTTTTTTTTTTGTTTCATATATTTCAATGTGTCTGACATAAACTAATCTGAACTGTGAATTATCATTTTTTACTCTATGTTCTTTCGTTCTACTTAATTACGTTAAAATTGCTTTAATTATTCTCAGCTCGTTGATGCCCACCTTGCGAGCTGTCAGGGAACGAGGCGACGAGGCGTAGTTAAACAAAGAAATAAAGTATGTATGACTAAGAGTCTAATGCATACATGTCGAGTCAGTCAAGATTTTCCCACGGGTTGCTCGAGACGGTTTAGCCGATTTGTGAAAAGCCAAGCCCTGTTTCTCGAGGATGACCTTGTCGATGGATGACTGCACTCAAAAAGAGGTTACGCCTTAGTTACTCGCATGCGAGGACTCATAGTATTACCGGTTCTAGGTGGGATCAGACAAGAGAGGGAAAGAGCGTATATAAAGAAGAATTTGAGACCACTTTCAGGGAAAAGACGGAATTGCGACGTAATATTGATACAGTTAAATAAAAGGGTATACATATATAAAGAGTGACAAAGTGACGGAGATAAAAGAAAACGGAGCTAGGGGCTGTGAATTCAGTTTCGGACGTACAGGAAATTTTACTGAAAACTCAAATCGGATGTAAGAAGTTCAAGGTCCGATAGGAGCAGTAAATATGAAGAGGCACTTGTTGGCAAGTAAAACTTTTCTCCCTTATATATAATTTATCTTGACGTTCCTTTTTGAAAATTGATTTCTTTCGCGTGAATGCGCGATTCTTCCAGTCTGATTTTTCACGCTGTTACAGTCACGTACTATGCGATATAATTCGATAGAGGAGGAAACAGTCTGTGAGAAACGTATGATTTTTCAATATAAACCTTTATATCTGAAACGTCATGTTCGATGGATATTTAACGCTCATTCGATTTCGATCGTCTGCATTTCCTTTTATAAATCCTACTCGATACCTTTAATCATAATTCTGGTTTACATATTTGTATACTTTATCTTTAGCTTAGGGTAAAGACCATTCATTTTATTTTGTATGGAGCATATCAGTTTTTATACCACATGAGAATCCTTATACGTACACTTGAAATTTATTTTCCGACACTTCTCGTTTCAAATGGCCATTATCGTTCGCGCGATATCTATTCCACGATTATTATATCGAACGAGTATATCGTTCATTATAAACTGTCGTCATTGGCACGTAGTACGTTATATCTATAAATTATGAAGTATTCCTGGTATGTAATCTACGCCGTATTCTTTACTTAAAGAAAATCACACCGTGAGAACGTCCTCGGTTGCTCAAATTAAAACCGACTGTGACAGATGAAACTTGCATGCTTCGTTTAGTTATAATGTTCTTTGCATTTTTCTATGTCCACAGATTTACACATTAGTCTGCTCAATAGCTTTCGCAAGGAGTGAAATAAATGCTCAAGAATCCTCAAAGTTCGGGTTCTCAAGTATCCCAGCAGTCGAAGATGCTATCAAAGACTCTGCTAAGGATTTAACCAAATCTAAGGATTTGGACGTGTCTGCTAGCGATAGAAGTAAGCTTTACGTTTTTCATCGATAGTGCACTGTAATTCTTAAAATTCTCAAGGATTAAGTCTAGTCTTTATTCGAATATTTCTAGCGGGGTAAAGAGCAAAAAGAGAGCTCTAATCTCCTTGAACAGTAATCAATCCTCTCTCGGGCTATAGAATTGTTGCCCTAACGGATATAAGAAAAAATTCTTTTACAGTCCGTATTGAGGGTTCATCTCTGTTATCCTGTATTCTATACAGTGTATCATCTAGTTTTCATAAATTCAATAAAGTCTGTATAATCGGCATATCCTGTATAAAGTTATACTTACTTATTCCTCTATTTCTGTCACGTACTTCATCATGATAGTTAGCTTTACAAGCATGTGTACTTGATTCCATATATGTTTAGTCCATGAATGGTCATAGGAAGCTAAATATCATGCAGAAGATATTTTAATCTTGGACAAATATATATATATGCATAGGATGATACTGCAAAAATAGTGGAATTTTTCTCACACATACGCACTGTGCAAATGAAATGATAAAAAAGACGTGTAAGAAATATAATGGATCTGGATCATTAAATAATGAGATCACAGCCAGTTATTATGTTGACTAATAATATACCTGCCAGTATGCATGACGTCATATCCGTTTCCTTTGCCATATAACTTGACATGCCATCCTTGTCCTACATTTTTTAATAATTGTTGCCCTTGTCTTTTACAATTTAACGTTAAACTTTATACGAGAAATTGGAATAAACCTGCTCCTCTTCAGCAATCGCAAAGTTATTCATTAGCCATGTTGGGGGAATCCATTAATTGCGAATACATATTATTCTCCATCTACCTATCTTTACCCTCGTGTAAATTTAATTACGTTTCGAAAAAACTTTTGCAAGCTGTTTTGTTTACATTTTGTTTGCCACTGTTAAAGAGTTATGAGTCTTATGAGCTTTATCATTATCATATTCAGAAACTTTACACAGATTGAACGATATTTAAATTAAAAGAGATCGTGGGAATTCTGCCATCATTGAGACAACACTCGTCATTCACAAGCTTATGTGTTCAAACAAGTGTTGCAGGCAACTGGTGTACATATTTTATAGTGTTTGTAAAAGCTTCCTCTGTTCTAGCATTTCTTATCGGTAGAGACTACAGTGGTTACGGTCCCAGTGGTTACGGTGTTGGAAGCAGCTTTCCTACTACATCTGGTGTAGAAGGACTTTACGGTGTTTATCCAGGAATCGGTACAAGTTCTGCTTACGGAGGTTCCATTGCATATCCTGATACGCGTTTGGGAACCGGATATCGAAGTTATCAGAATCCACTTCGTACTGGAATTATTGGTGGTGGACATACTGGGTAAAATTATTTTTTATACTACTGATTATTTTTTGTGCAAAGATTGCATTGTATTATACAAATATATATGCCAGAAACTTTATTTATCGTTTTATCCAAATGCGCTTATTCATACGTATATCAATTTTGTAATCCTTAGTTACGGTTATTACGGTTCTACCGGTGGCGCTGGTTTTGACGACTTAGGAGTTTATGGGGGTAGTGCAGGCGCATATGGACTTCCTGGATCACAATATGGGGGAGGATATGATGACTTTTCTTTAACCTATAATCGTCAGCCTGGACACTATGGTGGTCACAAATCTATACCACCATATGGCAGTTACGGTGGATCTGGTACTTATGTTGGATATGGTAAAAACGATGGATATCCTACCAATGACTATGACAACTACCAAGGTCGGGGCAGCGATGG
The DNA here is from genome assembly GCA_030142375.1 of Calameuta pallipes. Classification (NCBI taxonomy): domain Eukaryota; kingdom Metazoa; phylum Arthropoda; class Insecta; order Hymenoptera; family Cephidae; genus Calameuta; species Calameuta pallipes. Next base: position 549,490 of record JARQSW010000739.1, on the reverse strand, counting down.
TACCTACGGAAACAACTATGGTACAGGCAGTGGTTATGATCCATATGCTTATCGTACTGGTAGTTATGGTCGAGGATATAGTACAGCTAGAGGATACAATGTCTACCCATCTGGATATCGGGGTTACTCTTAAAACATACTGGAAAAAATTGAATTTAATGGACGTTGAAAAAAAAATCTTCATCTTTTAAGTGTTATTGAACGAGTGACTCCGAATACAAATTTCTATGCAATAATTCACATGATAATGCTCATTTAAAGTTATCAAATATATTCGGAATGATTGTAATTTCTCAACAAATTTTAGGTTAAATTACATTTTAATTGCCAAATACAGATAATTTAAACGCGATTAGAATCGTAACAAACAGTGTATGTGTTTACAAAAATACAAGTTTGGAACAGATATAATTGGAAGATTATGGAAATGATTATTAAATATATGGTGTAAACATTTAATCATTCGAAATTACTTTACTGCAGCCAGCTTTTAATCGTCGCTCTGCTAATTTTAACGAAATGACACTCCTCTTCTTGACGATATATTTACTTGATGCGATAAGTGCTTTTGTATTCTGAAATAAGATATACCGTTTACATAAGTTGTATAGTTTGTCTTTATGACTTCATTATAGTGATTCGTTATAAATTCATGCATAATTAATCGAGTAATAAACATTTATATTATATTACAAAGTTAATTGTAAGCTCACACTTTGCTTGGTAAGTTCATTAATTTCCGAGTTTCGATTAGAGTTACTAAACTCATTATCATTATCGCTTTCCGTGGATATAGTATTTTTGAGGGCAATTAAAAAGCTTGATGGACTTAAAATAACCGGTGCTCTATCTTTCCGAGATTCAGCGTGCTGTACAGTATTATTGTTGTTGTTTCCTCTTATTGAATTATTATTCCCTAATATTGCCTTAGCCGTAATAAAATCATGTTTTTCATTAATTGCTGAGATAAAAGACTTCTGGTCGTTTGAAGCTGCTGAGTTCCCTAATATTTTTCTATCTCTGCTACTTCTCTTTTCGACGTAAGAAGATTTTCGTAATAAATCCTTATGCTCAGACGATAGTCTAGATTTATTTTTTACTGTGCTAATTTCCACGTTATTATTCATTGCTACTGTAATAGGTGTCATAAACTCCAACTTTGACATTTTTTTTGGAAGTGGAACACTTTTTTTACGCTTTTTCTTTGCGATTATATCATTGTTATTGCTTATATTTGTTTCATTGTTGGAGATATTTTTTTGAGAATTGTTGTAAGGTCCCTTTGACTTATCTCGAACTCTTTTATTTTTGATGTCGAAATTATTACTGGGTAATATAATTTTATTATTTTCCTCTACTTTCATATACTTTTCTATTTCACATTCTATCGCCAGTATTTCTTGCCGTGAATTCTCTATTGCACGCAGTAAACTAAAAATAATTTAATATTTTTATTATGGAAAAAAACTTATTATGGAATGATTTTCATATGGTGAGACACTGTGATTAGTTCTTACGTAATCCAGCCATAATAGATAAATACCTTTTGACATCATTATTTTCTTTTGAAAATCGTTGAGCTACCTCCAAATCTTTCAACGCTTCCTTTAAATTCTTTTCTGTTAAATCATTTTCAGTTAAATAATAGATTTCTTGTTCGATTGCCTCTATTTCATAATTCAGCTCCCTAATACTTGTAACCCATTCTGTATCTGTATAACATTCATGCAAAAACAATGAATAAAATATTATCTTGGTTTTTTTTTTCATTATCCGTTACGTATGTACGTATATTACCCCTTCCATGTTTTATTTTTTCATTCCGTTTCTTTGTAACATCGTCGTACTGTTTTAAGATAGTGTAAAAATCATGTTCTTGACTGAATTTCCAAACATCGTCGCAAAGCGTATTCTCGTCGTTCCAAACTTTTAAATGTAACTCGTTCTACAGTAGTATTTAACATTAGAAAAATATATAACATTTATAATTGTACTTATTCATTTTTATATAAGTACTTTGTACTCATGCACATTCTCTTACCAGTGTTCGCTTCTCGTCTAGCAGAGATTTCTGCTTTTGTTGAAGTATAATCTCGCCGACTGCTGCTAAGTCTTTTGTCACATTGAACTCGATGCTATGCAGAGCAAGATTTTCAATGTGAAAGGCGCACATTGCACAGTATCACGTACATGTAATTTAAAGTGCGGAATGGTATTACGGTAAAATTGACTATAAGATTTTATTGCTTTATGACAATATGGTACACAAATATTTAAACTACTTTCAGCATTTCCGGAAAACCGTTGTAGTTTCCTGTTCTTCTCCGGCTTGTGCGCGGGGTGTCATAAACAAACTTATAGTTGACATAGCGTGGCTAACTTCGCATGTTTATCGCGTGCTTTACCTCTTGGTCGTCGAATATTCCATTTTATTATTTCGACTAATTTCAGTACAAGCAACTTCACGAATTTTAAGTAAATTTGTGAATATATCACTTGTCACCATGTACGGGAATGGTATAAAATTGATGAAAAAAACGTATGTATAAAGATTGATAATTACACCACCTTACTGGCCTATACTCGTTTACAGAGTTATGTGATATTTGAAAGTGTAACCTAATGATTAACTTAATTTCTTTGTTTCTATAGAGTAAATGTATATTATGGTCATATTTATTCGAATCATAGGTTACTTTTATTTTAAATAACTTTGCTATATTTATGAAACATAACAACAATGTTAATTCTTGTAGTGCCATAAAGTAACCTATATTATCGAAACATTTGCAATTAAACGATGTTTCAAATTGGGAAATTATATATGATTTGAATTATAATTATGTAGTTCTATGATAGACGATAATAATTTATACCTAATACAAAAACATTGATAGAAATTGACTATATTGCTATATAATTCTTTGTTTGCAGTAATCCTTATCCTCAAGGAATGCGATGTCAAAAATGTTTAGAGGTGGGTCATTGGAGTTATGAATGTAAAGGAAAAAGAAAATATTTGCACCGATCATCCCGTACTACTCAATTGAAGAAAGCATTAAAACAACAGGAGGCACCGTAAGTTTTATAAATAATATTTTTTATTTCACTGTGCATATTAATAACTGTTATGGAGCTTTATATCAAATATATATAAACTAAACGGTAAAATAAAATTACATGATGTTAGAATAGTTTAGTGTGTAAGGTAACACTTGAGATTAATACTAAAGATATGTTTTTCAATAACAGAGAGCAAGAGAAAGTTATTGAAAAGAAGAAACAGAAGCGAAAGAAAATGAGGAAAGACTCAAGCAGTTCTAATAATTCTGATTCATCAAGCAACAGTTCTGATAGTGATAGCTCTCCGTCGGATAGTGAATCGGATTCTAATGAAAGTGTATCTAGTACTAGCAGTAGTAGTAGCAGCACTAGTACCACTAGCAGCAGTAGTAGTAGTGGTAGCAGTGATAGCAGCAGCAGTAGTAGCACTAGTAGTTCTTCTGATAGATCTCGTAAAAAGAAACGATGATAGTCCTTAATACTGCCACTCGTCTTATAAGTATTTGTTCGACTCACATAAAAGAATTACCTTAACTGTCATTATTGTCCAATAAAATTGAAATTCTGCATTACATTAATCCTACAAAATAATTTTTCAATATTTCAAATTAAAGTACAATTTAAAGAAAATGATTTGCTGTCATTCTCCTAATAAAGATAGAAATCAGACGCACAATGGTAGTATCACAAGCATAATAGTCTTATAAACATCATCATATTTCAATGCTGAACAAACATAATATACATTATTGATTAATATATCAAAATTAGGATGATATTGAAACTTTCATTTTTTGGAAAATAAATTTCCAGAGTTTTTGATAACCATACATAATTGATAGATATTTAAAAATTCACTGCATAGAAATAAAGACATTTCTTAGAGTACACTATATAACATTCAATTATATGAAATGAAAGAATGTACTATTGAATAGCAGCAAATTATATGTAAAATTTTACTATGATTTGTTATATGACAATAAATTCTAATGAAATTTTTCTGCAGTACTTGCTATAATTTATCTACACTTCATGGTACACACTTTTATTTTTAATGAAAGACACTTTAATCAATTTATATTAATAGTTGTAAAACATACAACTGCATAAATTATGCAACATATGTGTCAATAATTAGTACATTCATCTTTACAAAAAAATTGTCTCACGTATGATATTAGTAATGTACTGATATTGTTTACTGTTACCGGCATAAATATATTTGTCCCGTAAAAATATTTGTATGCACTTCGATATTTACACATGTGATACTAGATATTTTATAATTGGAATACGAAATAATCATGCTAGAAGCGTTGATATACGATGTTACATATAAGTTGATTCTTGATTAATTTAATACCTTGTAATAATAAATAAAAAAGTGGTGCTAGCCCGTTAAAGAGTTAGCGAAACTGATGCTAATAAACAATATTATAAATGAAATATTAGGACTCGTAACAAAAAGTTCTATCAACTATGACCTCGTGATGATGGAGCAGAGAAATTTTGTACTATTTTTGTATGTTCTTCAGTGTTAAATGCAATATTTATAATTTTGCGACTATGTGTGGTAGCAGGATATTTGTTTGGTAATAATAAATGTTAAGTTTTGTACGCGTATTGTAAAAACTCAGTATTTATAAAAAATAACATGGTGAGCATTACATACAAGTTTGAAAGGCACTTGAGTGGTATCGGTAAAAGTGGAGATTTTTGTTACCATAAATTTTGTATACATCATTATGCGTTGCAGTAAAAAAATATATGATAAACTTCTTTTGATGTTCAATCGTCAACAGCTTCAGGTAGCGTCTGCACAATTACCTTTCGGTTCCGAACGTAAACGAAATTGTTTGTTTTGAATATGTTGCTCTCGTAAAATGGATTTAGATTGTGTATATCGATTTGTTTAGCCTGAAATGCCAAAGAACAATAAACATATTATTAACCAGGTATCAATTTTGAAACATTGAAGGTAGAAGAATCGTTATTTTATGCGTACACGGTCCAGCAGGTCCTTTTCAGAAATTTCGATTGTGGTAACTCGACCGCCATGTAACGCTTTCTGAAATGCTAAGGTATCCAATGTAAGTTGTCGTAGGATGTAATACAGTAGCTCACTGTGATCTTTTTTGTACGACAAGTATCTTTGAAATGTCTGCAAGTAAATGAAAGTTTAGCATTAAAAAGTGTGTAAGTATGATATCTGAACACTCGAAGCCTATGACTGACCTGGCGCATACTCTTCATGACAGAATATTTTTGTGTATCGACGAAACTTTCAAGCATCATTCGAATAGCAAGATTCACATCATCCTCTAATACATGATCTCGCAAATGCATTTTTGCACTAGATTCAGCCATTCGTATTATACTTTCAATATGACGTACTGTTATAGGAAGACTTCCAGTTGCCTGTAGAAGAAAAAGTTATCAGGAACATAAATTCGTTACACCCAAATATAATATAATTATAAACAGCAGATATTTACCAAACTTTCTTGCCTCAACTGACTGTACATTTTTGCAACTTTATCTTGATCCATGTTCGTCAGTTTAGGATGGACATTTTGCTTCGCGTATACAATATACTTTTTCAAAAGATCTTGGGGAATTTGTAAGTCATTGCTAGATGTATTCAATTCTTCAGTTACAGTTTTATCCGTGTTAGTCGGATGATGTTTAATGTGCGAATTCACAACGAATTTTGCCAAATGCTGATCCTGCATGGGATCTACTTCGTCTTTGACGACGCACAAAATATCAAAACGTGAAAGAATGGGTTCTGATAAATCTACCTAAGTATCAAAATATATTTCCATTATTATTATATTCTTTACTAATACTATGTTGTTTCATACTTTAAGCATAACGCAAGGATATTCTGGTTTACATACATTTTCGGAAAATGTCATGCTGGCGTCATATCGTCCACCAATAGGATTTGATGCTGCTATAACCGAACACCTAGCTTGAAGTGACGTGACAATTCCAGCTTTTGAAATAGAAATACTCTGTTGTTCCATGGCTTCATGTATAGAGGTCCTATCTTGATCGTTCATCTAAAAACGTATAATTCTTCTGTAGATATACTCGTAGAACAATGTACATTAAAAGATTTATAACATATTGCACCAAGCAGATTTTACCTTGTCAAACTCATCTATTAAGCAGATACCTTGATCAGCCAGTACTAATGCACCGGCTTCTAGAGTCCATTCTCTCGTAGTTGGTGATCGTCTGACATATGCAGTTAGACCAACTGCCGAAGCACCTTGTCCTGTTGTGAAGACAGCTCGTGGTGCAATCTTTTCCATATACTTTAAAAATTGTGACTTGGCCGTTCCAGGGTCGCCACATATTAGGACGTTTATATCGCCCCTAACTTTGTGCTTATTACCTGTATGGCCGGATTGGATATTCATTATTAGTTGGAGGGGTAAGCAAGCGTTTCAATTGATGGGTTCAATCAAAAATAACTTACCAGGATTTTTTGATTCACCTCCAAAGATCGCTAATGCGAGACCTCTCTTGATGAAATCGTGATCATAAATTGAAGGTGCTATACTAGCTACGATGCGATCACTTATACGATGATCCTTGGCTAATGCATGAATGTTGCGAATATCCTCTTCCGTTAAAGATTCTACAATGTCTTTTGAGTCTTTGACGTATACGTGATTAGCTAGTAATACCGTGGAGAATACTGGAAAACCCTGTGTAAAATGTATATAAGATTATTCTTGTTAATCTAAATATGGATTTATGCAACATGAAAGAATACTGTTAATTTACCTGCTCTGTGTTTAAGGAACCGTCATAACTATTTGTATAAATAGCAGTGATGTCTACTTCGTCCCCGGGTTTGCAACGGTCACATAAATCGGATAGGAGAATGCAATCTTTACTTCGTGGAATTCTACCCGCTGGTACTCTGCCAGGGGATTCTTGAATTGTTACTTTTTGATAATTACGGTATATGGTTTGCTCCATGTTGATCTAAAATAATTAATTTAATAGATGATTTATACCTTGGGTAATTAAAATGAAATAGTGGTACGACATTAGGTAATGAAATTTGTTGTATGAATGTAAATTTACTGACCGTGAAGGGACCGATACTTTGACATTGTGGGCATGAACCAGGTTTGACCTCTGTACTTTGAGATTGAACAAACGGACCAAGAATATGACCACATTTATTACAATCGTATTTCACTACAGATAACTGGGGCAGAACTCCTGTCGTTGCAGTTATAACACCCAGGGTTCTCACTAACTGGTTTAAATGTAACTTTCTGTGAATGATAAAAATAATATGAAGTATATGATACTTTATGTTTGTTCAATTAATATTTAAGAAGAGCAGTTGTTATGCAATGAACGGGTTTCTCTTAAACTTTTACCTGAATGTACGTAATTCTTCTATGAGTGGTAATTCCGATATTCTTACATGAATTTCTGATGTGACTCTCTCATAACTTGGGAAAATAGTTAGAACCAAATCTTTGGCCACTATATCAAATATTTCTAACATTTGAGATGGTGCTTCTGGCAAAAAATAAGCCAAAACATGCTCTTTGCCAGCGAGGATTGGAAACTCAACCACGAAACTTGACTGTAAAAGAGAGTAATCAGTATATGTATAGGAAAAGGCCAGTGATCACGATTCCTTTTATCCACAAAAATGTACCTGATTACTTTCACACATATGACGGATACGTTCCTTGTACATATACTGGCCTTTTGAATTTGTATGTGTACGCAAAAAACTTTTGAAACGATTAGCAATCTCTGTACGAGGTCCCAGCATTTGAACCCATTCCTTGACTGAATGTCCTTTGGTGTCCTCTAAATTTTCAATCGACTCAATCATCTAAAAGTTAATGACTTATTATTTGTACGAATGACATATGAAATAAATATAATAAGAGAGTATGTAGTAAACTCACCTCCTCATCATCCATCTCTCCAGCTGCAGCTTTTTCTGCCAAACGTCGTTTATGAGTGGGTAATTCATCTTCATCACTTTCCTCTATAAAAAAAATAAAAGATTTGGCATAGTCAATTTCAAATTAAAATATTATAGCAGCAACTCACTTACCATATAGTAAATCTCTATCATCTCTTATAATGCCTGCTGCACGATCTCGTTTACGCATTGCTGCTTCAGCAGCAACACGGTCTCCTTGAGAAAGTTCTGAATATTCTTCATCATCAACCATATTTGGATCATAACGATCAAGAGCAGGCATAGGCCGATAATCCCTAAAAGAGATGATTTACTGATTCATAAAAAAATAAAGACCATATTTTCTGAACATAAGCACATACAAATCCTTTGAAACTTACGCTTCCATATTAGCTCCAAATAATTCCTCTCCCTCTTCTTCTTCCTGAGGAAGATCATCCTGACTTCCTCCACCAAGCAGTTCACTTTCATCCTCAAATGGTTCATCAATATCTGGTGCTGGAGATGTCATTGCATCCGTCCTTCTATCCGATCGGATAGGAGAGCTTGGCTGACTCTAAAAAACATAGTGCATTTGATAAAGTATATTTGATATAGAAGCAGCGATCATATATATATAGAAATATGTTGCTGAATTTAAAAAAAGGTTTACAGAGTTTTAGTTGTTGACAATATTCTTAAATAATAAAAATAAAAATATTTACCATCGTTTAACGTGACAATTGTATAAATTACTACAACTCAACTGTCTATGTTTATGTTATCCACTCTAAGAACTAAATAATGTAGTGACATGCACTGACAAATTCACAACTTTATTATAAATGAAAGGGTGCATGAGCACTAGATGTCTTCTTCTTGTTCGTATCGGCTTTATGCCCTCTTAGAGGGTCAAGTGGTCAAGTGCCAGAAGCATTAGATTTGGCGGCAAAATGAGAAACAGATATTTGCGTTCATAAAATAATTTTATTAGAGCAAAAGGCTTTCATGGGATGCTTTCGTATAATAGGTAGCGATTGGTCAATTCTATGAGAATAAACCGTTCACAGTTTGATCGAACTTGTCAAAAATGAAGAACTATACTTTTAATTGAGACCGTTTGTTCAATGTCAAATTCTGGGTGAATCGGGATTTGATTGTGTTTAGTTGTACGACCTTTCACTGCAGCTGTAAAGGCTCCCTGAATATGAGAATTTAGGGTGGCTATGCAATGGACTTCTTGGTTTGGCTTTGTCCAGCAATCATATTCACTTGCATGTAATAAGGCAAACCTATAATTCTTGTGTAGTACCCATCTCTATAGCAAGTTCACTACCATAGTATTTATACCAGTTTATACTGGTTTATACCTATTAAACTGTATTAAACGGTTCTTGGCGGTTGACGGTTATAATCACAGTACATTTAAACCGTTGAACGTCAGAGGTGTAAACGTAGAATTCAAGCGAGTGAAATTTAATCAACACTGTTATTGAAAGTGTATATTTATTATAGCCAAATGAATAATGGCCTCAAAAAAAGCTGAAAATTCGATATTAAAGAGTCGGTAAGAGTTTCGTTGTTTATTGTAATATATGGTAACAAGCTGTAACATAAGCAAAGATTTGTTTTTCAAAATATCAATATGTGGTACTTACAGTATTAATTTTGAATTACGTGTCTTATCTTTTAGTTTGGAAGATGCCCAAAAGACAATATTGCGTTTAGAGGAAGAAATGAGATTGCTTAAATTGGAGAACAAAAATTTGAAACAAATTACTGGTAAAACAGTGATAGCATCCCCAAATTCTAATTTAAAAGGTTGCACTTGTAAAGGCAACTGCTCAAATAAGATTTGTGGATGTGTTAAAAAGAATAATCAGTGTGGACCTTTGTGTAAATGCAACAATGTTTCGTGTCAAAATCAAGTATGTATTGTACTTTCCTATAAACAAGTTTTAGAATGCAGTGTACCATTATTTATATGTTTTTGTTTATATTTTCAGTCACAAGAAAATGAGAATATTCAAGAAAAATATAATATACTGCAAGAAAGCTCAACAAAAATTCCAGAGTATTCAGCAGATGATCAAATAAAGAATAATCATTCAAATATCTTGAAGGACATTGAAAATGGTCAGTTACATGATAAACATTTAGAGCAAGTTAAAAAATCTATAAGTATATTTAGTCCAGATTGTGAAAGGCGGAATTCAGTCAAATATGATAATTATGAAATGGAAGACATGATCAGATTTAATAATGTTAGAGTTACTTTGAATTTTGATTCTGCAGTGCAGACTGATGTACAAGATGTGGAAAAACCAAAAGAGACCCGTAATACAAGAAAAAAGAAATACAGTAAGAAAGAGAGGTCATCTTCCAATGAAGAGAATTCTATATCTACTCTTAATCTGCCTGAAAATACAATAGAGTCTACTCAGATTAAAAAAATGGAAAATGGGAATTTCAAAGAAAATCCTTCTCGAGATAATACCAAATTAAAAGAAGAAGGTTCAAAGAAAAACTCAAAGATATTAAAAAAATTACTAAATACAACACCAGTCAAACGAAGGGTAAGGAACAACACAAAAAAAACTCACAAGCCTGAAGATGCGACAGTTATCAGTACAGCTGATGCGAATGATTTACCCAAGGTCGTTATTCTAAATGAAAAACCTATAACGAAAATTGAAGCTGAGAGATCACTGGAAGAATCTGCGTATTCATCTGCTGAAGAACAAAATATTTTAGTTACAAGCAATTCTGAGGTATAAATAATAATATAAACGCATATGATAAAAGTATAACTACAATTGGCCTTGGGGTTGGAGCTGTGTCTGTCGATACTATCATACAGTATTGGACAGTATCAGAGTGCCTTTCAAGCCGTGATAAAGCCAGCTGCAATGTGAGAAGCGTCGCCAAATTAAAACTTTCAGACATGGCTCCAGCTAAAGCCAATTGTAATTATACAAATAATGGTTGCAAAAGTCTAAAAACTATAATATAATCATAGTCGCTACAATTATTTCAAATTGTCATACTTGTTTTCATTTGCAGTTAGATACAAATTTTAATCCTATGAAACCACGACACCAATTACCGAGATCACCTGCTGGAAGCATAAACTATTCAAAGACATTCAATGAATCTGACACCCCCACAGATTCACAAGCAACGGAAAATATAGGCGAATGCCCACCTCCGCTAGGTAGAGTTATTTCCCTGATAATTATTTATGATAAAAAAAAAAATGTTTTTCTATAATAAAACTGATATTGAAAATTATCTTTCCAGATATTAATGAACCTGAGGTTGATTGGGAAAAGCATAAAGCAGAACTTGTTCAATGCAAGCGATGCCCACGTAAATTTTTCCCGCATCGCGTTAAAAAACATGAGCTTTATTGCAAAAAAACAGTTTGAGCAAATGTATCAGGATATAAGTATCAAGATCATTATTACAAACGTGCTTTCTTTCATTGTAAAGAGACTTGCTTTATTTTTTACTATTTCAGGACATTTTTACTTGAAAATATAAGGCTTCGATTCAAAATGTATTCGCTTACTAAAAAAAAATTTTTTTTCCCCGCCTTCAAACCCTTATTAGCCTGGACCCTGTAACACTTACCATAATATTTTACAAGAACATAGATAAACTGAAATAAAAAGGTTTTCCAGAAACTGAAAAATACGTATCAACACACCAAATGCAGTTGATAGAAAGATTTTTAGGCATGAATAAGTAAATTCTTTTATTTTCATAATGTTAGTATTTAAATAGTTGATTGCCCAACTTCCTTCCTTCCTTCTTTTTCTTATGGCTGTATCTCCAATGAGAGACATGTGTCAGTGATCGCCCAGCCAAAGCCGAATATTTGGTATTTGGTAACAATAGGTCCAAGCGGAACTATGGTTCCAACATTGAGTACTAGAGGGAACTATCCCGGAACTCTTTTATTAGAACTTTTTTATTAATACTTTCTCGATGATTAATATCTCCTCTTTGTAAATAACGTGACGCCATCTGAACTCAAAAAGTACCTTTCTAGCAACTTTATGAACAACCTCGTCGAATTTTTTTTTTTATGAAGATGGAGTTTGAAGTCTATTATAATTGTGTTTCGGAATACGTGAAAGTTAAAGATTCATGCGCCTGCGCGTTTCTGCAATGATCTTCACCAATCATAGCTCGTTATAAATTCAAAAGAAAAACGTTATTCCAGATGCCGTAAACCGTCCAAAGTTTCCATTCCAAATGTAAGTGCTTTAGAACTTGATTGATTTTGAAGTACTAGATTCTTTTTTATTATTATTACGTTTTTATTTTGCGTCTGAAGAAGAAGATAGCTATGGACGAGAGTGTAACTGGGTATGTAAAATTGTATTTATCCCGTGCAAAGTAGAGAGACGGTATGATGCCATTAAATGTCAACTTTGTTGTGTAAAGTTCCAGTAAGAAAATTAGTTTTTAAATGAATTGATTATCAATATGTTGTTAATTTTTATAAGGCAGCTTAGTCGATCTATTCTTTAGATACTATACAGGAAACTCTTAAATAATCGTTATTTCAATTTATTAATGAGAGACGAAAATGATTGAAAACCATTATTTAGCCCAATTTACATGGCACAACCTGTCCCGTCGTCTTTATTGTCTGCAAAAGGATTCTAGAATTAGGTTTCCTAATAAAAATTAAGTAAAGGTTATGCGATTGCCTGAACTTTAGGCTCAATTGCACTAATATGGTCTATTTTTAACTCGGTTTTTCTTTTTAAAATACAAGTACCTGATTCTCTCTGCAGTAAATCGAGATTAAACCTATACGTTGGAATAAAATGTCTGTGACCAATGTTAGTTTTATATTTACGCTAATAGAGTCTAGAGTTAGTTTCACTAATATAATAACTAAATAAGGGCTAAAGACATTGTCTGAACTTTAGGCTCCATTACACAGAGACGATTTATTGTTTAAATTCAAATGACCTTCAAAATTCGAATATTTGATTGTTTTATCGCGCAATAAATCGAGTTTAAATGTGCACATTAAAATCAAACGGTTGTGACCAATGTCAGGCTTATATTTACATTGCATTAGAATATTTGGCAGAATTAACATTTTTTGTTACACAAAGCTCTTCAAGAAGATGTATTCTGCAGTTTTACTGAATATGTATAATATATTTTAATGTAGCAAATTAGTATTTAACATTGAATTGTGATTGTAGGGAGAAGAGCTTTGATGATACTTTCGATATATTGAAAGAAGCATGTAAACAGCTTCAAAAACTTTGGGATCGGATTGGCTATAGTAAAGAAGCAAAAGGATATTTCTGTACCACTGTACACAATCATGTAGCGGTAAAACTGTTTAATGATATATACAATTATTATTTTTAAATCATTATTGACATTTCAATTATTATCTCAAAATGTTTAATATATGTTTAATAAAAAAATAATAGATATATCTTGTGACTGATGTCATTATATTAAAAAAAAATCTATATTTGATAGGACTTACTGAAGGAGATGGTAAAAGAAACAACAGAGAAGGAACAATTATTTATACAACAAATCCAAGATTTAAATTGCAAGAAGAAAGAGTTGTCCAAGGTATGTCATATAAGTGATAATTGTGGTGTCATTTAATGTTGAATGTAACTAATGTAAGTATTATCTAAATTTTTAATCTCCTTAGGAACTTCAATTAGAAGATAACAGCTTCATCGAAGAATATGTGGATCTATTGCCAATGCGTAACTCATTACAATCTGAGGTTGATCATCTGCGTTCCATTAAAGAACGGAGACTCACATATTTCCATGAGTTACTAGAAACTGTAAGTTGCAATAAACAAATAGTATTTATGTGAGATACGATTCCTGTCGTGTTATGCAAGTTCATTGATACATTCATGAATAATTCTTCTCAGGAACTCGAAATTTGCGAGAGCCTTGGTACATCGCCAAGGGAATTACATTCTGTGGTTCCAACTGAAGAAGAGCTTCAAGAATTTAAGGAATATTTGGAGCAACAGAAAATTGAGAAGGTTAGGCAATTAAAATATATTAACTGGTTCACTGACACATAGTTTAAACTTAACATTGATGAAATTGTATTTCATGCATATTTATAGAATCGACTAGAAAGTATATTCCGAGACACGCGCCGCGCAATTATTAGAATGATGGACGAATTACGACTCACACCATCATTGGATTTTGAATGTGTTGTGTGTAACGATGATAAGAATTTCGTTTACACAAGCACTAACATGGCCAATTTAAAGGAACTTCGAGAAAGTCTGAAAGCCCAGGTTGAAGAGGCCAAACTGCAAGCTAAACAAAAGAGGGAGGAATTGATAACTTTATGGGAATATCTGGAAGAGCCTCAACATTTGTGCGAAAAATTTCTCCAGACGTATCCCGATTACAGTGTCACAACTTTAACTGCTGTGAGTCTCCATTAACTTCTTATTAATATATCAAGACTCTTTGTTACATGTTTGTTATTATTGTAAAATCTGTTGAGATTGAGAAAGACGTATAAAAGGGTGTATTGTAAAGAGTTTAAATTTCAGCTGAACGATGAAATTAAGCGGTGTAAAGAAAAAAGGACTGAGAATGTTGCAAAGTATATTAAAAAAATCCGATTACAAATACAGGATTTATGGGACTTATGTAAATATAGTGAAGAACAGCGAAAGGAATTTGTTTTATTTAATTCGGAAGCGTATACAGAAGACTTATTGCTCCATCATGAATTGGAAGTTGAACAACTTCGCAAGTTTTATGAAGCTAATAAGTAAGTTATATTGATTTTGGTTATAATTTGTAATCATTAATTGGAAAATGGATTTATCGTCAAGCTTTATTGTATTATTTTCTATCTTATACGTGTAATAGATGTATATTTTTTACATTTTAGGTCAACATTCGAACTTCTGGTAGAGCGAGAAAATCTGTGGGAGAAAATAAAAGAATTAGAACAGCGCGCTAGTGACCCGGGTCGCTATAATAACCGCGGTGGGCAGCTGCTTGCTGAGGAGAGGGAACGTAAACAAATTCAAAAGGTACATAATTGTGATAATTAAAATTTCTTTTTATCAGTAATACAAGAAAATATGAAAATTTACTGTTCCTCAGAAATTACCAGTAATCGAGGAGAAGTTAAATAACTTTGCGGACACATATGAAAAAGAAAATGAAACAGTATTCACTGTTAATGGAGTCCCATTAGCTGAATTTCTTAAACAGACATGGGAAGATTACGAGAAGTCGAAGGCTTCCATGAAAGAAGCTAGAGTAAGTTCTTCGAGCTAGTTTGCGAGTATTTATTAACATAATCGAATATGTTTTAATAACAAACATGCTATTTTTCAGAAGCACGCAAAGGATAAAAATAATAAAACACCACAATTAGGCTTTGTGAAACGTACACCAGGCAGAAGTGGTGTGGCCGGTTTAACACCGGCTTCGTCAAAGCGGAAGCAGCCTTGCGAATCCACTCCATCTTCAATAAGTTATATGCATAAGAAACACACTGCAAGCAGTGACAAAAATCGTCCAAAAGTGATTTCCGCAAAGATAAAAAAAGGCAGCAGGGTAAGGGTATTGTGCATAGAAATAAAATTCATCCGATAAATTTGCTTATAATAATATTTTCATTAGGCATCGCGCAGAATATTCAACAATTCTGAAAACAGGCATTCCGTAACAATGCCATCTCAAAGAAAACGTAAGAGAAAGTCCAGTTCCATGAATCTGACGGATGATACATCATATGGACGTTTTCAACAGCATTTGGAGCAAAGAGAAGAACTGCGAAGCTCTTTTTTGCCAGAACAGTTACTGAATAATGTAACCTGCAAGCAGAAATCGAAAACACCAGTAAAAACGCCAGTAAAACCATTGAGAGCGAGCCGTCTGGCTGTTCCAAGTCCGCGACATAATTTTAATACGCCGAATAAATCACAAAGTCGAGTAGGAAATCAATCTGTATCTCGTACACCACGCAGCCCAAGAATAGTCACGACGCCACGACTTGCCGCCGCACCCAGTAATTTGCCTATTATTTTTTAACGCCGTTAAGTCTTATGGGATTATAATATTTTAAATCAGAGGAGACAACAATTTTTTAACCCTGATATGAACAAATATATGTAAGCCTTGATTAAGATAGAGATATCTAAGTTTTAATTTATGACAGTAACCCTTTTATATTATGTTAAATGGAAAAAAAAAGTTCTAAAAATTGATATCAACAAGGAGACTGCTTATATTACTTTATTATTTAACGATTTTCTATTGCGTAGCTGTGCAACGTACTTTATATAAGATGTGAAGAGTAATATTATTTTTACAGATAAATATAAGCCTATTAATAAGTGGAAATGCGGCAACTTGTTTTTTTAACGAAAAGTATGAAATTAAAAAATAACTTAAACAATTATCAAATATGAAGTTTTTAAAAACTTTCTTACCGACAGTACCTGAATTCATGGAGGTCGATTAATGCTTTCGAAGATGACCGTTACATTGTCAGAGCAGTGCAAGCGCTTCCACAAGAAGCTGATTGGTCGGAGTCCGTATGACGTTCATTGCCAGGGAGGAAGTTTCGAGAACGTGAGCGAAACGGGAATATCGGTAGGAAGATACAACGAATAGCACAGTTCGTGAACTTCTATTGCAAGGAGTGAGTAATATACGTTCCTGTTCTGTCACACTTCTCAAGCACACGGAATCTGCACTGAGGCAAGTAAGAGTGTAACTGTAGATACAGGATCGCGTTTAAATTATAGAATTCATGGGAATACCATTTGGTAGGATCAATAGTTTGAGGAAACAGCGGATCGCTCCATAGCGATTTGCTCTCGAGGTCGTGGTCGTTGCTGGTTCTTGCCCAAGCCGTGGCTGTGCGCTAGGCGCACTAATGACGTTTCTCGAACGGGAAGTGGCCGTTGATGAAGGCTACTAAGTAATTTCTGTAGATTCTGTACGAGTTGCGAAATATATTTGATCGAACTGACTCAGGATTATTCTTTTTGCACTTTTCCCATTAGTAATTTTATTCTCTCCGATATTTCTTGGTGCGGAAAACTTTTGGACGCGTAATGGGGGATTTGGTAAAGTAATACACCGTAAAAAGCCTCTTCTACGCTCAGCTGATAGGACATCTGCCTTAGGATAGCATCTATAAGTATAATTCCACTTTTTACATTTTTATGAAAAGCACAGAGGATTTCGTGGATGACAGTGCTCTGTCTTGTAATTATTCTAGTGTTTCTGTAATTTATTTGGAAATATGCTTTGTCACGCGAATATTTGATAGTCATTAGTTAGCAGAATGCTCTAGAAAGCGTGGTCGTTTCTTTGTTTAAGAATGAAAGAAAGAGAAAGGCCTCGTGCATTTTGGTTACTTCTTCAATAATCGTATATATATTGTTGCAGTTGTATATATTTAAATTTATTTTTAATTCATATAGATGATTAAAGGCTGACTTTTTCACTCTTGATGTACTTGAGCCATGGCATTGGCACTAACTGGGTATTAGAGTTTTCTGGATGGTAAAACACAGTCTTCCGCCATTTTGAATCTTTCGTTTATGCTTTTAAACAGTTTTCGTTAGATTTACTCATATCATGAGATTAAAATAAATTCTCTTACTGTATTTAATGATAACGGAAAACTATTTAGAACTGGTTCCATTTTTTCCATTCTGTATTTGAATAATTTTTAATTGTTAAATATAATTATTATTGGAGAAATGAAGGTTATTGGTAAACCAAAGTTTTTTAATTTCAACAGGTATATATATAATTGAGTTTTGATTACAATAAATACTAAACAACAACTGAAGAAAAAATGGTGAAGGAGACTACGTTTTATGACGTCCTAGGCGTAAAGCCTGGATGTACAACCGAAGACTTAAAGAAGGCCTATAAGAAACTTGCTTTAAAATACCATCCTGACAAGAATCCCAATGAGGGAGAAAAGGTTGGTTGAAAATTTCACTAATTTATGTGAACTTAACTTTATCTTCAGTATTTAAGACTATAAAAAATGATTTTTTTTTTAATACGTATGTAGTTCAAGCAAATTTCTCAAGCCTATGAAGTGTTATCCAACCCAGAAAAGAAGCGTATTTATGACCAAGGTGGAGAACAAGCGCTGAAGGAAGGTGGCATGGGTGGTGGTTTCTCATCGCCCATGGACATCTTTGACATGTTCTTCAGGGGTGGTTTTGGAGCCCACCGTAGTCGAGTAAGCAGAGGACAAGATGTTGTTCACCAGCTCTCAGTATCTTTAGAAGAACTGTACAAAGGCACTGTTCGTAAACTAGCCCTGCAAAAGAATGTAATCTGTGATAAGTGTGAAGGTTGGTAATATATCTGAACATTCGTATTAACATTTATGCATAATTGGAAAATGTCAATAAACATGTGTCCTGGTTAGGTATCGGTGGTAAGAAAGGTTCAGTGGAGCAATGTCGTACCTGCCAAGGTAATGGCGTACGATTGCATATCCAACAATTAGGTCCTGGTATGTTGCAACAAGTGCAATCCATGTGCACAGATTGCAAAGGTCAGGGCGAGATCATTAACCAACGCGATCGTTGCAAACAGTGCAACGGTAAAAAGACCATACGAGATAGAAAAATTCTTGAAGTTCACGTAGACAAGGGTATGGCTGATGGGCAAAAGATCGTATTCAGTGGCGAGGGTGATCAGGAGCCCGATTTGGCACCAGGTGATATTGTTATTCTCCTTGACGAGAAGCCTCATGAAGTTTTCAAGTAAGTAATTAAACATCTAATCATTATTCGTATAAACGAATATAAAAAAGAATGATGTTAACAATATACGTAAACTGTTATAGACGGTCAGGAAATGATTTGATAATGCGTATGCATTTGGAGCTTGTCGAAGCGCTATGCGGCTTCCAGAAGGTGATTCGCACTCTTGATGGTCGGGATCTCCTGATAACGGCCCTACCAGGCACCGTAACGAAACATGGAGATTTAAAATGCGTGATGAACGAGGGCATGCCTGTCTATAGGGATCCCTTTACTCATGGTCGTCTTATCATTCACTTTGCGGTCAATTTTCCGAAAACCATCGACCCAGCAGTTATTCCAACGCTGGAGCAGTG
The DNA here is from genome assembly GCA_030142375.1 of Calameuta pallipes. Taxonomy (NCBI): domain Eukaryota; kingdom Metazoa; phylum Arthropoda; class Insecta; order Hymenoptera; family Cephidae; genus Calameuta; species Calameuta pallipes. Next base: position 530,313 of record JARQSW010000739.1, on the reverse strand, counting down.
CTTACCGCCGAGGGAGGAAGTGATGATTCCAGATAGCGCGGAAGAAGTTGTACTCACAGACTTAGACCCTGAGCAAGAATCAAGGCGGAGAGAAACGCCACCGGCATACGAAGAAGATGAAGGGGGTCCATCTCGTGTCCAATGTGCCTCGCACTAATCTAATCGAGTTAATTTAAACGTAAAGGTCCATTTCTACCCTACATCTTCTCTCCCTTACCGACGAACGGACAGACGAACGTATGATACGACTAATATACGATCACCGAATACCTTGTTCGCATCTACTTGTGCACTTAGGCTTATTACAACAGATCGGTGTACTGATATGCGCAGATTGAAGAACATTAAGAGATATTATCTATGTTCACCAACACATGAACTTTCCAGATCATATTCAATTTGAATGTTTTCAATTAGCGTTGTTTTGCGCTGTATCGTGGAATTGTACGAGTGTCCTGTACTTATGTTGCGCGTATTGTCGTCGAGTTGTAATAGCGAGAATTTGTAACTTAGTGCATGTGAAGAAATGGAAGAGAGAAGACTTTCCCGCAACCTGTATCGGCGGCACGAATCGATAAAGTTTTTGGTCTTTTTCTTTTTATCATTGATTTGTTTCTATGCTTGAAATTGGATCAATAAATCGGCTTTTTTTTCTTATCTCTGTATGGGGGCAACTTTCTCACAGGACTTTTATACAATTTCAACCAAGCTGGACCATTACATACGAAATTTGACTCGTGGTGAAGTGTCCGTTCTTATGATACGATACATTGCGTTTCTCTGATTGACTGGTACTTTTGAAAAATGTCCCCTCTTGATTTAATTGTTTACGCATTCGATATTCGTATGCTTACATCTTAGAAAATAATATTAGTAACATTCATGAGGGGTACAGCCTAATAAGTTAACCGCTAGTTGACCTGAACAAAGTTTTCGAAAAGTATGACACATAGATATTTGTTGTGTACGGCATAACATAACGTATTTATACGTAAAGAAATTTTTGAATATTCTACCGAGAACATGTTAGTCACAGTTGGTATTCATTTAAAACTACTTTTTAAAATATTGTTTACGAACAAACGTTGTCTTTATAATCTATGAAATTTCAAGAAATGTTGATTGTATACCCATTCGAAAATTCTGTTCGCGGTAAATTTTACAAAAAAAATAGTTCCTGCAAGAATGTCATTATAATCGACAGATGACCCAAACAGTTTTAATTGGGTTTCATATATAATAATAATAATGCTATATGTCTTTCTTGATGATATAAATTATCTCAAAAAGCTGATCATTGTCCCTAACCATTGATGGCTCACTTATAAAATAAATTCAAAATTATTGCTCATATTTTCAAGTACTCAATCTTTGTTGGATCTTCATTCATACATTACACTCTTAACAATGGGTTATAACGCCGTGTATAGCGTATAATGCGATAACAAGTTGTATTTTATCTTTTACTAAACAGAAATAGGTGGAAATTCATTTTATTATTGGCGTTAGTGCAAGACATAAACTCTATTCCATATGCACAGTAATTATTTATTTGTATCAATATAATTTTTACGTTCGTAACGCGCAGTGGTACAATAAGAAATTGAATTGAAAAGAAATAAATGATAAGGTAGAAATAAAATAAGTGAAGGTATCATGTGTGGACGGTCGTACGCGTTTAAAAATGATTTCGGTACATGTACTACAAATTTTTAAGCATAATACGTACATGAGTATTTGGTGTTTCAAATAAAGGGAGAAGGCTTTTAATCGGATAATGGACAGTACGCATCTAAATGAAGATTTTAATTGCATAAGGTTTTTATTAGATCTATCATAGAATATATTTCCGAAATCCAAGGCATATACAGTGTGTTGACTTCATTGTGATTTCATATTATAGATATGTCAATCGGATTAGTACGTGTATTGCAGAAATTGTGTTCCTCCACTGATTGGATAAAATTATTCGTTGTTTAGTCTTCATCATTGTGTTTGTCATAATAAGAAAGTCCGTGTACTCGTCCGCGGTAATAAAAGCACGGTAACAGCTGGATTTCATCATACAATTTAATTTATTATAATAGATAAATTGGTAATCGATTAGTCTGTCTCTCCTAGACACCTTAAATAAAATTAGCAAAAATATACGTGACTGCAGATACCATCATGAATCCTTTTATCCGTCCTCTCATCATACATTCTCAATATTTATAAACAATTAAATTATTAGAATGCATGTATTTTTCGACTTTCTATGCGTAATATGAAGAAGAAAAAGGAAAAAAAATCAAATTACCAAGTACTCAAAAGTAATCGATAAACATGTTACAAAGACGTTTGCTTTCAGTACTTGAGGAGATTCTAAATAATTAAAAACTTCACGTTGCTAATAATACATTTACTAATAACAGTAATTGAGAGAAAAATAAGTCGTTGTAATGAAATACAACTCATCTAAAAAGATCTCGCTATTGTAATGAGATAGACGATTAATAGCTGGCGTTTCAAGTGTAACGTTAAATTTGCCTCAATAGGACAAAGTACGCATGTGAGTTGGTCTTTATCGTACGACTGAGTAGAGAGCAGATGGCGATGCGATCGCTCGAATGGGCCAATGTTTTTGTGAAATGCATCATGGATCCATGAAAGCCAGCCGTCGAGATGCCGCAAAGGTTTCTGGGTATGCAGAGGGAGCCATATTTTTCCAATATCAGTTACGCGAAAACACAGCGTACGGGTAGCATCTGCGGGATGGAATTTTTATCGAGTGTCCGCGACCAAGCAGTTTTTCGCGTGTAAAGACGTGCGCGTGTCGCGTACGAGGTGCAAGATAGCCACGCGCCAGTGTTTATCGGCGATATTCGTGGCTTTCTCCGCGATTGAGAAGTGAGGTTCGGTGAAAACGGGAGCGCGGCCCGCGCAGGTGTTCGACTTGAAGGGGGTTAGTTAACTTAACCCGAGTTCCTACGACGACGAGGAGGTTGGTGGTGGTGCTGGTGGAAGTGGTGGTGCGACGATGACACCGATGTCATAACACGACACTCGTCCGTCCGTGCGTTTTACACGCGAGTCTTACCGCGCGCGTCTTTTTACAAGCGATTTTAAAAGCGGTGTAACAACACGATTTACTACGATCGCATAAAACAACGCTCGGTCTCTTTTTCTCTCTCTCTTTCTCTTCTGTCTATCTCTTTCTTTCTCTAACTCTCTTTCTCCTTCTCTCTTTTTCTCTCTGTCTCTCTATACGCGACATATACGCGTATACGCCCGAGCGATATATCCTTGCTCTACCTTTCTACCTCTCGCTCCGTACTTACGTCTTTACCTTGTTCCTTTCTTCGTGTATTAACAAACGCGACGATATGACATCGACCTCGTGATTCAATTAACCGATTTCGCGGTACTGCTGTTTATTGTAATAACATAACCGTAACACGAGATCGAATCGGCGTGTTTCTCAGTGACAGTGTGTGATGTGCCGCTGCACGTCGATGACATAACGAGTACGCGACAAAACGACAACTCGACATTCGCAATTGTCATTCGGCTGTGACAGTGTCTCTTGTGCTGGCCTCCTTTTGTGGTCCAGTGTTGCTCCTGTGGTGAGCATCGTGTGGCATACTAGTCCTTGTTCCTACAGGACTCGATTATCTTAGTTTGACGTAGTGCGGTGTTAGATTGGAACGTGACGGCACTGACATCGTCATGAGTACAACGTCGTAAAACGTTGGCATCATTATCATCCTCGAATTTTTTTTCGAGTATCTCAAGTGTATTGGTGATTGCTGTTACATCGTAACGTCTGCTGCTGTTATTACTACCGGTGCTGGTCGGGCTTAATCGAGTGCCGTGCATCGTGTTCAATTATCCTCGTGTGTGATGTCAACGGGATTCGTTATTCGCGGACCAGTTTGTACATATGCATCAAATGCGCAATTCAGGTTGTTACACGTTTCATGTGATATTTAATACTATGTTACTACTGATCTACTACTAGTTACTACGTACTTGCTAAACAGTCCATTTTTTGTTTGAAATTATCAGTACCGTTACGCGTTCCTACTTTGACTCATGTGCATTTAAAAAAATATTGTTCATATGCATATGCTCTGTATTTACATGATTTGTATGGAATATACGATTTCCACAATGATCAGTTGAACGAGCGACCTGTCGCCTCGAGTCTTGGCCTTGCGAACGATCGACGACGCCCGTAACAGCGTCGAGACGCAGTTTGCTCGTTAACGTCACGACGGCCTACGCGCGTAAACCGTTTACCGTGAAATAATGGCTAGTAAACTGAGGCGGTCCGGGAATAGGTTGATTTTGATGCTTTCTGACATCTATACGGTATCGATTTTCAATTTAGCATACCGCGTAATTCTAAAATTGATTATACGACCTTCGATATTCTGCTAAATTTATTTTTCATATTGTTTGTACTCTTCATTTTTTTATTTTATAGTCGATATTACTTCGTGCTCATGTTAATATTCCTTTCACTCGTTTGTTCGAGTGCGAGAAAGTCTATTGTTTTCTGACTCATTTCCTTGTATCGTGAAAGTTTTCTTTAGAAAATTCTACTGTGCAAAATACGTCTTCTCGGCGAAGTGCGCTTACTTAGTCCCGGCGACGCGTCAGCATCTCTAAAGAAACTTATAGAGGTACTAGAAGTTGTGGGAGGTTAATATAACGGATGAGTATATAGTAGATAGGGTCGCAGATCGTACACGGAGTCACGGGAAAGATCAATATTAAATCGGAGTAATGACGTGGCTATGTCTTTCTGTATGCAGAGGATGCCGCACGGGCTAGAGGAGCGTCGGAGGCGTGCGCTGTGTGTACCAGTGATGTCGGTGGCGCGGCGCCCTGCACTGCTGGACCTGGACCATGGCCGGCAAGTCTGAGCAGTCAACCTCTCACCCTGCTCCCCCGAATCACAACCATCATCATCCACAGCCGGCGCAGGGCATCCAGCAGAACAGCGTTCTAGTCTACGTGTCGGGGGAGAACTTTGCGTACGCGACTGCGATCGGTCAGAATGCCGCGACGTCTGAATATCAGTCTCAGCAACAGCCGCCCCAAACCCAGCAGCAGCAGCAGCAACAACAGCAGCAACAGCAACAACAGCAACAGCAACAACAGCAACAGACCCCACAACAGCAAACAGCGTACAGCGGTATACTGCAACAGGATAGCGGGTCAGCCTTCTCTGCGAAGAGCTACGCCACTGGTAACGCTAACTGTACCGGTACCATCAATCGCGCTCTCGTAAAGTCTTTGGAGTTTTCGACGAGCAACCCAAGCACTCCTGGTCGTGCGAGCGATGGCACCTCGCGTACCCGAATCTACGAGGATGTCGAGAACACCGGGTTCGGAACGATCGTTACAGGCAGTAACGGTGTTCTTTATCGTCAGACATCTCTGATAAACGGTCAGGCGACTCTCGGGACTCTCACAAGTTGCCAAACGAAGGATGGCAAGAGTCCTGCTCCTCGGAGTGACGTGGAGGGCCTCGTTGCTGACGACGCCGGTACGTCGCGAGTGAACGCCGCCCTGGATGCTTTAGGAAAGGGCTTTCCCATGAGGGCGCCGCAGAGACTCGCCGGTGAAGCGTCCTGTCCGACAGCAGCGTATCCGGTGGCACGGATGCCCGAGGCATACTCACCGGTTAACAGGGTAGCTCTGGCGCCGTCTAATGCACCAGCGGATGGTTGCGTCGGGATCCTCGACGAGAACGCGCGGATAACCTTCGTCCAGCAAACCGGTGAAGCCTGCACGACTACCCTTACCGCCGGACTCTATTCCGGGAATCCCGTTGAGATACACGGGGCTAGTGTCAAGTGTGAGGCAACGAACGCTGTGAATCATCAGGTGCAGGACATTCTTGATGTTCAGCAAGGCTCCGGGTCCGTTACTCGTTGCGACTCTGTACGTTCCGATACCGCGGAGTCGAGCTACAGTAGTCTCAGCAGTCCTGACAGTCAGAATCACTCGCAGGACACGAGCTCGTCTAGTAGCGTGTGCGCGCAGCAGGCTGCGCGATCCCTGCCGCAAAGCAACCTGCAGCATAATGTTGTGTTAACTATGAACGGTAGTGCGGTTACGCAGCAACAGCAACAGCACCAGCAGCAGAGGCAGCAGCAACAACATCAACAGCAACAGCAGCCATCGATATCAGTTCCGCATGGATGGAAGAGGATATGTACCAACGGAGTCATCATATATATCAGGTAAAAATACTTATACCTTTAGTTATCTGTTTATAGTTTTTTTTTTTTACGAGCGTATGTATCTTTCAATATGATTATGTAATATTTTGTGCGGTATTTCCTACTCAGATTTTACACTGCTTAAAACTATGGTGTCTCCAGAGGGTCTCATTTCTCTCTTTGCCTTAGCCTTCACGCGGTTCTCGTAGATAGAAGAGTTCGACACGCGTCACACGTGTCTCGCCCTTACGGATAGACGAGATTCTGTCCCTTCCTGTAGATGGCGTCATTTTTAAGGTCGACGAATTGATGGATAATATACGAAGCAACATCTCTACTTGACCAACCTTTTTTTAAAAATCTGTCTCACCTTTTGTGTATCTTTCCTAGTACTCCTGGTCGTCCGTTAGTCGATTTGATATTTCTTTGAATTGGAATTTTTCAGAAGAACCCATCGTTCCGATCTTCGTGTAAAACACGAAATTAGAAGTTAAAATTTCTTTGGCGTAACTTCATGTTTTATCGTATCGTTGCGTCATTGCCCCCATTTAGTATTCCTATTATTGACCGAACTTCTAAGCTGTATCAGAGTCGTATCCGTGGCACGAACCAAATGGCTTCCACTCTTTGATCTCGACCCACGTGCTACGTATATGCCATGCCAAAAATTTCAGTATCCCGCGGCCTCGTGAAATCGGGTAAGAGCTTCCCGGATGAGATTTCGAAATAGAAAATGAAAGAGCAAGCGAAGTAGAAGAAGGGCCTCCATAAATAGCCATGTCGTGCATACGCCATTGGCTGCGCGTTACTCGATTGGATTATAGGGAGCCTTAATCGGGATTTCCTGGTAAACGTTCGTTCTATCGTTGCATAAAACGAAGAGAAATAAAGAAAAGAAAAAGAAAAAGAAAAATTTAGAGAACGTCGGTGTTCAATTTTTACCGTGAATGATATTGCACGTACATATATTTATACTTGGGAAATAAAGAGAATTAGTCATGTATATCGTGTATCGGGAACAATGGGTACGATAATTTGACGTGGAATCGCTGTGGTTCCGTAAAAAATTGTCGAGTCAATCGAAAAGTTGCTCGATCAAGAAACTATTCGTCGTAATTGAAACGGGGAAGTGAGGAGATTCGAATTTGAAAGTGACCTTCGTCGTATTGTACTCCGAGCAGTGGTTCTCCATTCGAGACGAGGCAATTGAAACGATACAACAGTGTCTCTCCTGTCGTGTATATTGTTTATTAGGTCAGCCGTACAATTTACATACGAATAATAAGAGTACAATGAGAAATAACATACATAAAGATTTAATCGGACGAACCTATCTAAATTGAAATCTGTCGGTAGCACAATTGGTTGGAATATACTTATATGTATAAAGAAGATAAGTATACACGAAAGAGACTGATAGAAATTCAGTGAGGACAGCTTATCACGCTTAAAGAATTGCTCGCGTCTGTGGGAGGGATAAATTTTGGACAGTAATTCCCTGCCGTATATCACGGAAACAAAGATCGGTTCGAGTTAAATCCGACAGAAATAGCTGCGGCTGGTTCGGCATTTGGCAGATGGTGGTGAGACAACCGACTCCGAAAACTCGTTCGGCACACCAAGAGTTGTAAGCAGGCAGACAGAGGCGAGGATCGTATTGGCTCTGACATTCTCAGGCATTCACTAAAAGGAGGGAGAGAGAGAGAGAGAGAAAGAGAAAGAACAGAACGGCAGTACGTGCGTGTGAGTCCGAGAGTTCAAGGGTCTTCTGCTCACCCTCATCCTCCTTCTCAGTCTTCACATCCTCACTTCCTCCTCGCTCTATTCTATTCAGTTACGCGAAGATTGTAAAAGGTTTCGTGGGCTTCCATATCCCTCTGTCTGTTCTTTATAACCTACCCTGGTTCTTCTCGTCCTCCTCCTCCTCCCCAGCCATCGGCTTACGACACCGAAATGAACGTAACGCAGACAGTACCGAGTTCGGGCGAGTGAAAACTCGGATTTTCTGCTTGCCAGAGGCGCTCGCCATCCTCCCGCCATGGACGTCCTCTCCACCCTCGACGCTCTAACCTCTCATTGTACTTTTATGGCTCTTTCTTCTCGGGAATCTGTCCGAAACGCGCTTCCTTTCTCTCCAGATATTCCTTCTCTTCTCTCTGTTGTCGGGCTGCGGAACGACTTTTATTGGAAAGTCGACTTTGAGTCTGTCTGTCTATGAGGCTGCTCGCTTGCCTGCCCGTACTCCTTGGCCTGTCGATCGTCTGCTCGATGCTTCCTGGCTCGCCTGACTTTCCTGAATTTCACGGTTCTTCTCCCTATACTTGAACTCTAGACTGGCTTCCTTGACAGAGGATAGGATATTCTTCCACAGTGCTTCAAACTCAATCGCATCTCTTTCTCTCTGGGTGGATTCTTTCGCCAAAGGATCTTCTTCATCGGATACTTTTTATTTTATTGGTGTTCCGATAGCTCATTCGTTGTACGATTCTCTTGTTATCCATGATCAACGAAACGTTACGGATAATTCAAAATAGAGAAATGACGTTACACAGCAGTTTGATTAATACGTTAGATAATTTACCTTCCCCCTTGCTCTATTTGGAGTCAGGAGGTAGGACGCGCGGAAACCCGTCGTTTACGTAACACGATTTTCCACGGATCAAGGAAGGATCAGTCGCGGCTAGGTGGTCCTTCGTCCTTTTGTACTTAGCCGGGATAGAGAATTGGGTCCTCGATCTTGAGCCCCCTTCTAATAAAGCGTAAAGGGCAATGCCACGTAGCGCTCACGCTATTCGACGGTTTCTAGATCCCGGAGGTCCGGGGTCTGGCTCTATACCTAAACCTCGTTAAAACGATCCTTTCCGGGCAGCCCGGAGTAGGAGGGACTCGGGAGTCAGGAGTCACGGTTTAAATGACGTTTAAAGGCCCGGCAAACAATGCCTGGGCCTCGGACAAGACCCGACCCCACGTTCCTCGACGCTCTACGTTCTGGACTGAATCAACAAAACCTGGCTTCACTTTTTACCCCAGACAATATTGACGCGTTCTGATACCCCGAGGATGAGACGACCCCCAAAACACTACGGGAATTCCCCGGTTGTCCCTTATACAACCTCGTATTCTTTTTTTCCCTTTCGACCATTTTTTTTTTCTATCTTCGACAAACAGCACTATCATCCCCTCTACGATACGACGTCACCTTTCTCCCTTTCACCCTGCTTTTATTCTACCTCGAGTATCCTCGTCTTTCTCAGACGATCGACTAGCCCTCGTTGACTACTTCGATTTCCCCGTGTTATACCGTATACTGTTTTTTAAGATTTTCCTCCGTCTTATCGTACTCTCTTATCGAGTACGTTGCTGCACGTCCCGTAGCGAATAAATCCTGACGTGGCTCGAATCGCGCAAGCACGTTTCACGTGCGAACCATATAGACCGAATACAGAAGAGGAAACGTATGGAACGGAATGGAAAGGAATGGGAAGGAATTTTGTTGAGCCGTCCTGTCCGTGCGATCATTGATTTACGATGGTACGTCGTAAATACGAGCGGTGATGTACGACCATGACCGCGTCCCCCTTCTCCTATTTTCCCTCTTCCCTCAGCTTCTCATCCTCCGATACCGACGTAGCCTTTACCGAGTCCTCCTTCACGGCTCCCTCCTTGATTTATAATACCTAGAGCCCTCTCTTGTCTCCCTACATCGCGTTTCCTCGTATCTTTAAGCCAGCCGTGCTTTCCTCTTATATACCTTCCGTCTGTCTCTCGCCGGTCGCCGTTCTCTCCGTTGTTCCGGTGCGAAACTTCCATTGCTTTTGCCTACGATTTATCCCATGACTTTTATATCTGACGCGTAAACACGTCCCTGACAACGATTTCAGAGTAGTGCAGTATCTCGGGGTTCTCTCCGCCAGATCCCTATGTAAAAAAAAATTACTTACATATATATATATATATCTATATACGTGCTGCGATCTACATGGCGCAAGGAATCAAGCTTCGTAACACTAGATTATCTCTGGTCTCTGCGGTGAGTAGCACGATGCGCGTCCCACACGACGAATCTGCCGATCGAGCCGGACGGTCTTTGGAATTTGATACCGACTACGTAACACGTCTTACGTCCGGTTGCGTAACGAGGACCGCGAACTCGTTCGCCGCGACAGTAAGAAAAATAAGGTTACCAGCACGTGTGGGTACGTATGGCATCGCATCGCCGGTACGAGGAGGAAGCAGCTTATAGGCATACGAATAGAGGAGGCGAAGGGAGACGGGGAAACTCTCGCAGAATGAGCGATAGTTGCGTAAGCTGCCCAACCGCCGAAGCGGCCGAGCCGCGATTACGCAAACGCGATAATTAATTGCCAGTGTTTTCCGTTTAATGACTCGTCAAGTCGTTCGCTAAATACGCCGGAGCGTTGGATACGTCACGGAAATCGCTACAGGTGCCTCATAGCCGCGTGTCTAAACTGCCAATTTGTTACGGTTGCGTAACCTATACCAACCTTGTAGAAAACGGTGCATCGTCATCGTGGAGGTTCTGCCGTTTCAAGAATTTTTCATGTTTCACGAGAGAATTTTACGTAGGCGACGGCTCTTTGGGAGGATGAACGGGAGAGCGCATCCGGCGTGATCTCTGGACGATTCAAATTTCGAAGAGCGATCATTTATGGAACGTCAGGAATTATTAAATCCTTGCGCCGTTTTAACGTGCGATATTTATCTTCTATTTTCATTCCATTAAATTGCCTGTTCCGACGTACCTGTTCTCTGTGAATAATTGCTGGCGATAACGCGGTGGCATCTACTCCGTATATGGACGTTACGCTATGTGCCGGTAGGTGCGCTTCGCTCGTCGAGCTCCTTCTTGCGTAGAAATCGCGGTAGGCTAACGGATGACTGTTTATCGTGCCGCCGGTCTTATCGACGAATAGATGCTAAGACGCTGTCCTAATGGACGTTGAGGAATCGGTAAGATAACAGGGATTAGTAGTTGGACTTGGTTTCTCGCTGATCGGTCCAATCTCGAGCGAGAGTAAGTCTTCTCAAAACTTCTCGAGCACTTTGCCATCGAGTAGTTCAAAGTTTCAGAATCCTCTCGGTATATTGCAAGACGGTTATTACGCGTTGAGCAAACGTTAGGTTAAGCTCTGGTCCAGATATTACGTGATGGCGCAACGTCAATCGTGTTCTTAAATTATAACCGAAAGTCCTGTTACCGTTTGTCAACGTACTCGCCTTACTTTCATTTCTTTCCTGTCATTATTCCCCCCTTTTTTTAAAATAAATTAATGTAAACGTCAATACGTCCAGATGTCATCATTATCTCAACGATCGTGTAAATCACCGCGCACGTAATACGTCTATCGATCAAAACATCCCGAGACGCCTATAGTGCAAACGAGTCTCACGTAAGTGTATTTCTACATAAAACAGTATGACGTTTCGCGGAGATTAAGAATACCGTGCAGAGACTACGATGCGTCGGCGGACTGATTGCGTTTTGCACTGCCGGAGTGCGTGTTGCGCGTATGAGAGTTATTTGATTTCTTTTCGTTTATATACTTCAGCGTTAATGGGACTGAGTTTCGACATAATTTACGGGGTCCTGTTGTACGAGTGCTAGCGTTCGAGCTTACGATCCCAACGGTCGCGGGTTCGATTCCCGCTCGGGGAATTTTCGAATTTGGAAAAAAAATTTAGTACAATCGTGTTCTTGGGGATTTATTTCGTTACCGTATTGTTGCCCGATGATGGAAAAGCGGCCAGAGTCAACCTAGCAGCGGGGGCATACGTGCAAAGGGTACTTGGTTACCGCGACGAATCTGCCCCGGGAAGGTCTGAGATAAGGTCCTGTAGGAACACTCTAGAAGGGTGACCCTCTAGGTCAGGGTGCGGGAGAACCAGAAATAGCGGCTCTGAGATCGGGTTATTTGAACCTGGGAAGCCGCGTGTTTATCGTCCTCCTTCTTGGAGGATTGGCAGAGGTGGCGCCCGATCACGTAGGCCGATGGAAACTCTCGTGACTCGCTATTTGAGTACAATCTGCAAGCCACACTGTATGCGACTTACGTTCGCATTACGGAGTGGAACTCAATTCAGACTATTCTGACTCTGGCCCGTAAGTGCTGAGGGCTTTTTTTCCTTCTTTCTTTAGCTTTGTTGTTTTCACTGTAAATCGTAGGATGTAGGTCAGGCGCGCATTGTCGGGTAGAATAAGTGAAACGACGAAACGTTAAATAGATTACTTGGTGTAACGCGATAACGTCGGAGGATCTCAGAATTGAAGCTTTCGCGATCGTCAAGCGTATTTCTAACGCACTCGCGATGGACGTAAACTAAGATAAATCATAAATCTCTCGTGAAGTTTCATGATACCGTGTCATATGATAATTACTTACATGGATGTCACACGTGGTAGTCTCTGCACTGGTTGAGAAACACTGATCCGGCGTTTCTTGTGCTAACAAACCGATGCAATTAGTTAACGCAATTATTAGGTCGCTCGACGCGCTCTTTTCAGACTGAAATTACTAGGAGGATGTACAATATATAATTTTCGTACAGTATAGTGACGCAATATGGCTGCTCGTAAATCAGTGAATCGTGACGCAACTCACGATTTTAAAATCACGCGTAAAATACATATATTCCTGAAAGAATCATCATCGTTCGCATCCAGCTTGCCCAGTTGTCTGTTATTTTCGTTACGACCTTGGGTTACTTTTGAAACATTCCCTATTGAGTAATCGACGCTAATTTTACTTTTGTGCGTTCCCAAATGCATCGGCTTCATTGATCGCTCTACGCTGTACGTACGTACGGTAGACGTATAGTATACGTATATGCGGATTCGCGTATCGTCAACTCCACGCAGGATATACGTATATATCCGACTCTAGTATACTTCCTATATGAGTTTCCTGACATTACTAGGAACCCGCGTCTCGGAGCGGTTGGCAGGTCTATCGGTAGGTAAGGTAGCTGCAAGAACGACACTGGCGCAGGTAATTTACGAGCATACAGATTGTACAGAGTTGCTGCGTGGCATGTTTCAGCCGAAGATAGCATCGGGAGTACACACCTGGGTATTTGCCGCGCGATTATATCCCTGGCTCTGATTAAATAACTATACAATATAAACAATGGCGTCACGAGCAGAGCGCGAACGGCTTTTTTCTCAGGTGCCTTTTACAATTGTATAACGATGAGGCTCGTTATTCTCTATGATTACGAAGAAAAAATTATAACATACTTTTTCATGATACTTCCAATAACTACCTACTGCATAGGTATATACCTGTCACCGTCGTGACGTGACTTCTTCATCGTCGCTCCAACTGCAATAATCTATTTTCCGTGGACGTAATAGGGAACACAAGGAAAATGGTATTACGACGTACCAAGCCGGCCATTGCGATCGATCCACGTCGAAACGCGAGTGAGGCGAACGTTATTATTGCGTAGTCAGCGAGGGACTAAATTAAACGCGTAGGAGCCACGATAATTTGTGGTGATAACGAGCCACCCACGTAAATATAATCCATACTGAACGAAGGTACGAACCAAGGAGTTAACGAACTGGGTATAGATTTTATACTACGTTCGCGATACGTGTTAAGAAATTGATATACATATATTGCTTCTGCATCCTTTCACGTGTCTCGAAGCAAAGCAATTATACGTTCTGATATAATCCGAGGAAGATGTATTTACATGTGTCTTGTTTAATTTTATTTCTCATCGCTCCCAGCTCGACTACGGGAGTTAACGTTTTACCCGAGAGAGCTTTCCCCTTGACTAATTTATTTATCTTAGGAACGCGACTCGGCGGGCTACTGGCACGACGGTCTGTTTCTACGTAGATAACGCACGAGACTTTCTTGCGCGTTTATTCTTTAGCTTTTATCTTTCTTTCTTTCCCTCGCGCTCTTTCTCTCTCTGCACAAGTCTTCTGCTTTTCCATCTTTCTCTCCTCTATTGAAATGTTTTCGACATGCTTAGCGCTTACGCTTATGCATTCTTGCACAGTGGCGCCGTCTTTTTTTTTTCGTTCATCTGGAATACCTACTAAAGAGGATTTTTGAGTTTACGGTATCGATTTCACTGTGTGTTGGTTCAGTGCAATTCTGTCATTAACAATGTGTACTTAGGCAGTGGTGCAAACGCCTGGGTAATAATTATGTTTGTTTTATGTTAACGCGTGTCCTGGATGCGCTATTGTATGGCCAGGCTCTGGAAGGTTTGCGTTTCCTTTGGTATTTGTCCACCTGGCAAGTATCCCTAAAGCAACCCCTTGCCGTCTTTGGGGCCATTAAGTGACTTCTTGAAAAACCGGTTACTGGAGTACCTTCGTGCTACCAAGATCGAGTTGGTCTCACTCGATTTCATTTAAAATATTCGTGACCCCCGCCATTACGATAATTATTGATAATGGACTCGATTTGTACTGGGAATCGGTAAGCTTTGCGACTGTCAGTGTCAAACTTTGGATAGGATTTCTGAGTTATTTCTCATCCGTTTATCGCGCTCAATTACATCAAAACGATAACTTTTATAATCGATATTTAAAATCGGTCTCATCCTGATAACGCGGATTGCAATATTTCATTTTGTTATCTTTACTTATCGGATGACAGTCTGTAAATTTGAGGTTTTTTGTTTCGCTGCCTCTTTCACAATATAATTTAACGGCGCGTCCTTGATCCTGTTTACTCGTGATTATTAATGATAAATAATGTATCGATCTGACTTACGTATTTTTTGTAGTGCTCGTAAATATTCTAGCGTGTAAATTAATGATAGCCGCTAGAAACGTTTAATAGGTGGATCGAGAAGCCTGACGCGCGAATTCGTTTCCAAGGCTTTTTTTTCGGTTTCTGGCATCGGCCTTTGCGTCGCTTGTAAACAGGAAGCGAACGGAAGGCATTTGTCAAAGAAAGCCTCTCCCGCGGCGTCGTAAGCTGGAGGAGTAATCGAGAGAATTAACCACGCTCGATCCTCCACGTCTCTTGTGATCTAAGTGCGCAAAGCGGAATTGGACGTCGCGACGTCCGTTTTCAGAGTAAACTCTCTGGCGTCATCAAACACGGCACGTATGGCTGAGCCATGTGGAATCAAGGAAGAAGTGGCCTATAACTACCTATACCTGAAGGTAGAAGAGGATCACTATCCGTAGAGAGGAAAGAAGAAAAGAGGAAAGGAATTCTTTGGATGTTTGAGATAATGAAATATTTCTTCGTCTCTTGCATAAACTCGAAAGGTTGTGCCTGAGAATTCTTCAGTTTTCTTATCTCGTATAATTTGCTTAAATCGGCTTTTTCTTTTACTACAGAAAATTTCTCTCGGATCGTAACAGAATTTCTCTGTTACACTTAAGTAGCTGAGGTTATACGTTTTATATTTACATATATATATATGCTATATATATATATACTTAAGAAATTCACCCCGACATAACATCCCCTACGAAAGTGATCTAATTTCGCGTCCGTACAAAAATTTCACGCGTTAATAAACGATATGAAAATGTAAAAAGGTCGTAACAGAGCTTCCTATAAATATCAATAAAACTTTTATAAGATACTCTCAATGACGTTAATAATATACGTATATGCATCCATCCCTGGGGATTAGAGTGCGGGAATAATATATATGGCAATGAGTTCGCGCGTCAAGTGGCGGAACGGAGTAAATAATTTGCGGTAAGGAAATGGCCGCGGTCTTCGTCCTTTAACGAGGTCGACCATAGCCATGCGACGTGATTCTCGATCGAAGTGACTCGCGTAGCTCGTCACGCGTTCTGGTTTCGCGACAATCACCTTCAAGCTCGTGCTCGTGGAACCGTGGACGGATCGTGATGACTTTTTATATCTTAGGGTTTGCGCCGGGCAACCCATAAGGTCAGAATCCGCGTGCTCTCGATTGGTAAGATAGGTAGCTTCCTTACTTCGTTCTACGTCGTAGTTTACACAATCCCGGAGCGAGCTGAGTTATCGATCGGTTCAACACTATATTCATGTGGCTATGGTGGAACGTGTCGAGTCGCGAACTTTCCTGCCTGGCGAGTTCCTCCAAGTGCCATTAACTCGTAGAGTAACACTCAACTGCGACTGACTGTTATTGACTTTCATATTTAAATTACAATCATAATCGAATTGGAAAACGTGAAAGCCCCGACTCGACCGTAGTCCTTTTCCTCGTCTCCGTCTTTGTTCTTTTTATACGTATTCTCTTATGCTTTCTCTCTCTCTCTCTCTCTCTCTCTCTCTCTCTCTCTCTCTTTTTCTTTCTTTCTTTCTTTCTTTCTTTCTTTCTTTCTCCTTCATGATTCTCGTCCCACTCGCTCGTTCACGTTCTCTCGCCACCGTGCCGTCGGTAAGGTTATTGCATCTGCCACTTGGCTCCTTTTATTTCCCGACGGAATTCAATTTAGTTCTGATTGGTTTAAAATGTTGCTGCCGCCCAGGCTACCCCGTCTTGCTACGT
This sequence comes from Calameuta pallipes, assembly GCA_030142375.1. Classification (NCBI taxonomy): domain Eukaryota; kingdom Metazoa; phylum Arthropoda; class Insecta; order Hymenoptera; family Cephidae; genus Calameuta; species Calameuta pallipes. Next base: position 513,610 of record JARQSW010000739.1, on the reverse strand, counting down.
ACTCTGGGCCCGAAACTCCACCGTCAGCAGTCGCCACACGCTCCAACAGTAAGGAGCTTTCCGCCGACAAATCTGCGAGAACGTTTCGACAGGAGACAGAGATGCGGAGAAGAGAGAGAGAGAGAGAGAGAGAGAGACCACGTGGTGGTAGGGCGACGGGGATTAGTTTGAGGGGCAGAGATAAAGAGACAATGATAGGAGAAAATAGGGTAGAGAGAAAAAGAGAAGAATGGAGAATGAGCCCAGACTTGCTTTCAACGACGGAGATTCCTACTTGGCAGGGTGTTCCGCGACAAAGGACGGTCGCTTAATTAAAACGTTACCGACGCTAACGCGATGACAGTGATCGATTATGATTCGAATAAATGGCGAATTGCTATTGATGACTTTATGGGTATATTCGTGGTTATATTAGATGCGCGTTAATTAATTGGATTCATGAAGTCTTGTTGGGGTTGGTCGTTTGAGATTTTTTATTATTTTTTTTTTAAGGGGGTTTAGGTATTTCGTTAGCGACGCTGTTCGCATGGGATGAGGGACGCTTTGGTGCGAGTTATTTTTTTTTTCTACGAGGAGGGTGAATCAGGGTGACCGGGATCTCGAGAGCGTTAGGTTATGACCTCCAGGGTCGGACTGTTATATTAAAAAGGCAAAGGGAACGCGGTAGCATTTTTGTTCTACTAGAGAAGCTTATACGACCCCCCAAGGGGTAGCAATTTTGCGGGTCGACTGCGGCCCCACTTCTCTGCATCACCCTTCGAACCTCAGGATCCCTACTTTCTTTAACAGACACTGTTTACCAGAGGGAACTGGGGGTCTCGTTATTTAATAACCCAAAATAACTATGCAAAACTTTCGCTCCCCTACGTCGAGTCCGTTCTCACCCTTGAAAAGTTTATTCTTCCACGACACCCTATCCTGCTTGTCATTTCATCGCGTCATGTTTCCTTTTCGTACATTTTTATATCTTTTCTTCATATTTTCTTTCCCAGTTTTTACTCTCGTTTCTTATATCAAGGAAACTTTCAAGTATTAATGTCACGATGTCATCCAAAAGCATGTCTCGTTCTGAGTTCCTCTGAATTATTGTACACATATGTATATTTCCTAATGCCATTATACTTTATACACACAAGCCACAAGGTTGAAGCGACTGTCAAAGAGCTTCATCAAATATTTTCTTTTATCTTCGCGAAGAAGTTCTCTATTTGGCAACGAAGTGTCCTTATCGAAAATCAAAACTCGCTGTAGCTTTTTTGTGCTTCCCGTTCCCGCGTACAGGGATCTACAAAAGTTTTCCATCATTCATGAGAGCTTGCCAGAAGTAACGAAGAAAGCGAGGGTGTTTTTCCTTCTTCCCCTCCTTTTTTTTTATTCTCCCTCACCAAACCTTCGCGACTACCCTACTAGGCCACATAGTTCAGGCTCTTTCGTGTTGGCACTTTTTACAAGGGTACAGTAGTGCCAGTGAAGAAGGGCTGCCAAGAGGGGCGTATATATTTGGGGGAGCAAGGACCTCCTTGTGAAACAGACGAACCTTCGTAGTTTTTGGCCCTTGGTAAGGTTATTATAAAAACATGTGGTACTTCGGAAACTGGCAGGAGGGTGAAAGGGTCCCACATGGCGCCCCTGGCATGTCCCTTGAACTCCTACTTGCTTATATCCATCCTCTACCAATTCCTGCTTCCGCCCTTTACTACCCCCGCGATCCTCCAGCGTAACGAGCATCCACTCGACCAACAGCAGGCGTCTCTCGTCCAGGAATATGTTAATCCCACTATTATGCCAGCGAACGACCTCACGTCGTTCCTGTTTCGAATGGCTTCGAGTCCCCGAGAGGAACATATATTTCTATTCTATTCGCACGGGACAACGACGAAAGCGGCGGAAGCGAATTAGATAACTTTGACAGTCGTCTCGTTCACCGATGTCTCCCCCCGTACATTAAACCATCGTACGACACACATTATCCAAAACATAGGTATCAACGACGGATGTAAAATCATCCTCGATCCTCGACCTAACGTCTCATCGTGTACACCAACCGTGATAATATCACGTGAATATACGTACGTGACCCTATAAACTTTAGCCCTTGTATCACGAAAATCGTTTAACAGGCGAACACCTTACTTATGTATACACTTATAGGTACGTGCCAAGGATTTGGTCCTTTGTGCCAGAATCTCCCTCCTCGGGCAAACCGTACTCCCTGCTAACTTTATACACTCTGTAGCATGACAATGCAACCCCTGTATTAATTCTGGCCTTGACCCAAACTACCCCAGAAGAAATAGTCGAGGCTACCCTCGCCCATCTTACCCCATGTAATCCCCTTGTCGGGCCTCCAAGCGATTTTACGCGTTACAATGCAGTGGAAAACCTGTCACGTAGCTTATGCGTTTTATTATACCTGTCTGTATACATATATATAGGCATATCAGTATGGTCAACATTGACGGTGATACTGTCCCTCTTAAATTCTTTCATTAAAAAGAGAACGAAAGAAGTTACGTGTCTTTTCATTGTGACGACGAACACGTATATCTGTAACAGCGCGAATCCATCCAATGCGTAGAGGCCCTTTTGGCGTCGCGTGAATAGTTTCGCTGAGGTACGAGAGGGGCAGGGAAATAGCCAAAGCCATAGTCGGATTAATCCGCGCCGGGCGTGCTCGTGGCTCTCGTTGATTGCGTGAAATCAGGCTTTCCTGCTTTTCCGCTTTTCCAATGGCTCGCTCGCCCGTGCCGCCCGTGTTTTGTGCCGCCAGTAAATTGGCAAGTGTGCCTCGTAATCAATAGGGAGATCGTTGGGGATGATAAGGTCGGAATAGAATTGGGATTGGGGTGGGAGAGCTATACCGTAGGATTGGGTTTGAAACCGAGTTATACGTATGAAAGAACGGGGAAACCCGAAACGCATGGATCGAGATAAATGGAGGCATTCGCAAAACGTCGAACCGACGTGCATTCGCGAAGCTCCGTGTTCCCTCTTTACTGTTTTACGGCGTTGACAATCGTTACGATTTTTTTTTTACGATACTGCCAATCGTATTTTTGCTTTTACGGATTTACACATTTTTCACTTTGTTCGCAGACCCACGTGTCGCGCGTCGTACTTATGCGAATTTAAGTATCCGCATGCTTTTTAATTTTACTGTCAATAATAAACAAACGCACGTGTCACTGATTACTATATGATTCATATGGCATTCATATCTAAAATACAGCACGGGATAAATTCACGAGCTTGATTACTGTTTGAAATTATTATCGATTTCATCTATATACCTACTGCCTGAGGGTACTGGAATATTACATCGTTATTGTCAGGAACGATGACGTTCAATTGCATTTATGGCTCTTTGCCGCTTTTAATGCATTGCATTTTCCGAGCCGGATCCCACTCAATTATAAAATACATAACGTAGAATGCTTGTACGCTTCAGCGATAAATACGTATATCATATTATGGCGGCTTCAAGCTCGAATGGCTCGAATATTCTCTATACGGCTCGACGATTTTTACTATCGTGCATCCCTTTTACCGCGCGAACCTTTTCATTTCTTTCTTTTTACTCTTATCCGTTATTTCAGTTCCTTTCTCTCTCTCTCTCTCTCTCTCTCTCTCTCTCTCTCTCTCTCTCTCTCTCTCTCTCTCTCTCTCTCTCTCTCT
>JARQSW010000739.1:466835-509835 GCA_030142375.1 Calameuta pallipes | reverse complement strand
TTTTAATTAGGCCACCAATGACCACCAAACGACCACCAATCGATTAGGCATGATAAAAAGTTAAAAAGTTAAAGTTGGCCGGCCAACTTCACGCAGGTGTACTATAAGTACTAATTTTATATTTCACGTGTTGGTCAACGTGCATATTGTACTGTTCAGTACTGTTCAGTACCATTCAGTAGTGTTGGGCTTGTTCGAGCTGTAGCGTCATTCAGTTCAATTTTCAAAGTACATACATGCGATCTGTTTTCAGAAAATCTAGATTTTTCAAAGTTGTGTAAATTATATTTGCCGGTAAGCCGATTTGTAATAACTAGTCAATTCCTAGGTATTTCTACTTATTCATGATAAGAAGGTAGGTTCTTTATTGAATAATCTTCTACTCGTCCGTTTCTCGGATGTCGGTTGATGGAGATTTAAATCCTGGACATTATGTGGGAGTCGTAGTATGTAGTTTGGAATATTTCTCGTAATTAAAAACAAATTTATTGGACTAGTACATCATTTTTTATTCATTTATTAAATTTAGAATACTGGATACAAAATATATATATATATATTTTTTTTAAAATACGTTTTCCACTAATATTTTAATTTCATCTTTTTATATCCGAATAAAATTTATTTTACAGCAACAATGGGGAATTTCGCAAGTAAATTTTTTATGCATCAAGGAGAACATAATGCTGAAATTAAAACTCAGCCCGAGGTCCACAATATAATATTGGAGAATAACGTAATGCATACACCGCCAGTTACTAAAAGAACATTGCCAGTAGACCCCCGATCTGCTACTGTTGGAATATCCAGAACGCCTATTGAGGTATTTTATTATTTATAAAACGGTATGAATAATATTACACTTTATTGGATTTCAAGCAAATTTTTTAATAGGTGAACTATACGCCTGTAGCAACAAAACATACAATAAGTGCCATACCTAAGTATTTACAAGTTAAGCCTTACTTAGAGACTGACATTGATATAGTAATGCCACCATGGACACCAAAAAAGAAAGAACCAATTCCAGTTTTGGTAATTTTTTTTATTCAACTTTTGTTCTTTGCTTTTTCTATTACATGTATTATAATTCTTTTTCCTGTTCATGCAATTATTAGACCACCTCTGTAGAAACACGACCAACTCATATTCCTTCAATAAACGTGAATGATAGCGGTACTCCGATAGAAGAATTACGTGAAAAAATTCTGGGACTTGATCCAAGATCACCAGCTGCGGACTTCAGTCGAACGCCGATTCTTCAATCTAAATCTCTAGTTCGCATGAGGGCACGTTCTCATGAGAATTTGACCAGACGTGGTAGTTACACAACTGACGTCTCACACAATTCAAGATTTTCATACTGTGAAACAACCACTGCTGATCATATTCTCGAGATACAGGCTTTGCCCGATATTATTAAAAATTTGGAGAATGAAGTATCTAGAGAAGAACTTTTTGCTGAGCCCAAAGAGCAGGATTCATTTAGTTCCAGTAGCAGTGCTAGCACTGAGACTATTTCATACAATGAAGACGATGTTACTGTAATCCGTAATCCTAATGCTAAAGTGCCTACAGATTTCAATAAGTCGGAAGTCAAATCTTACCCGAATATTACTTCTGAATTAACAATAGATTTAGATAACATGGCTCCCGTGGTAGTATCAGAGAAGATAGTAATCAAAACGGCACAGGATAATATTAATAATGTACTAGCTATTGCTGGAAAATTTGGTGAACAGAAGCAGCTACTTACTGAGAATGAAGATAGGATAAAAATTTGGAGAGATTCGATATCGCCAGATATTCCAGAAAATTTGACTCTAGAAAATATGGAAAGTTTGAAATCAATAGATGAATCTGCTGGTACATCCACAGGGAAGGAAGAAGTTATCATAGAGTTTGATGATAATGTATTAATTAAAAATTCTAAAGTTTCTCCTATAAGGAAAATTGAAAAGAAGACCGAATCGTTGACCAAAAAGAAGAAAACTGTTAATTCTGAAAATATTGTTATTGATGACCGCAAAGCCTTTACCCCTGATGGAAAGAGTATCGGTCTGGTATCGAAGGTATTGTCTCTTTTTATAGTTTCAGATTTTTCATTTAGTTTAACATATTGTAAAATGATTTATATTTTATAGAATCGTACGCCTTTGGGAAATAGATCAAATAATGCACAGAAACAATTAATGACTACAAAGTCACCACAGCCAATACTGCGCAGCAAGACACTTATTGCCAAAGTACAGCAGGAAAATACACCACCGAATAATAAAAGATATGTCACCAAATCTAAACAAAATGGCATTCTCTGGGATCCTGATTCGACGGTAATCATTTAAGCAAAAGATAACAATGAATTATGTATATTTATGGATTAAGTAATACATTTAAGATATCTAAGTGCCTTAACGAAAGGGGGCCAATTTCATTTTTTCAATAATATAGCTCAATTACTTGTTTATGTAATAGTTAAATTAAAAACGTCAATCATTTAAGGATAAGGATAGTGTATTTCATACTATTTTACTATCAGACTTTCATTGTAATATTTATTTATCGAAAAACTAAATAAACATTTTTATATGTACAATAGTGGTTACTGAATTATTATAATTTAGTCCCGTAATTTACTTTTTCGTCATGGCTTCTCGGATTTGACTTTTAACATTTTCAATCGAAGTTTGAAGTTTTACACTTGGTTGCACTAAGTGTGTGATACTAAAACATTAAAACAAATGTTTACGTATTACGTTTTCTGAAATAAATCGAAGAGAATTTACTAGGGCATTTCAAAATTACCTGGAGTTTTTTATAATAATACGCTTTTTTTCATCCTGGTGTTTTGGTAATAACTTAATTGTAATTCCATTTTCAACACGTTTCACGTTATTAAATATGTTTTTGTCATTAGGATCAGGTTTCCTTGCGATATTCCTTGTATCTATTATCTGTGGTCGAACAATTTTTACTTTGGTATTTTCCTCAAGAATATGCCCTTTATAATTTCTCTTTTTGCCAGAATTCGATTCATTAGAAAATAATTTTGATTCTCTAATACCAGCTTCTTTCATAATTGGCTCATATAACTGATAAGGGCTTTGTAACAATTCATGTGCAGGCGTAGGTCTGGTTGCGTTGTTCGACCAGTTTAAAGGTAAACTGGGTTCGGAGACAGGTCTGGGATCAATTTCCCTAGGTATTCCATTGTAGATTGTAGTAAATGATTCCCCAGGGTAATTCTGAGCCAGACGATCTTCCGTCAATGGTAAAGTAGGCATTTTTTTCTTTCGTTGGTACTGTTCCCTGTGTTTTAAAAAATAGTGATACATTTGTGGAACCAAACTTCAAATAATTCACAACTCACTTAGGCACAAATAGATCAATTCGTGGATTTATTGGATCTTCCTGATGTCTTCTAATTCTTGAAGCAACATCTTTGCGACGTTGTATGAGCTTTGCTCTTGTTTCAGTAATAGATTCTAATTCAGGAGCATAAAAGACATGTAAGATACCTCCATAAAAATTCTTACCATCCACAAATCTTTTTGCAATTCTAAACAGTACAATGAATGATTAATAGAATAAATTCTATAAATTCTTTGATTAACTACTGAACTTGAGACCTACCTGGCACTCTGAATGCGTACATAATGTATATGATATACTTCTGTAAATTGTTCTGTAGGATAATCAGCAACAACATGTATCTTCTTAACATCTCCATACGGAGACATAAGTTTTTTCACTTCCTCAGTCAGGTGTAATTTTGGTACACCACATATCATCAGATGTTGAGACTCATCGTTAACAGTATACACCTGTTACACAGAGCTAGTACGTCAAGGAAACATTGCAAAAAACAGTACAAACATACAGAAATATATAGTCATACAAAATTATCAAATGATAGTAAATAACTATTGGTATTGGTAGTGAAAATAGTGTACAAAAATCGAGAAATATTGTTAATGGAATATAAACAATAACTGTAGTATAGGATACAAGTCTGCTACCTTGACAGCCGTCAACTTTTTTCCTTGCCGATAAGCAGCACGTGTTCTACACAATTCTTGTTGTTCATGATGAGCAAGTTTTACGATACCACGTCCATTCGCCATGTTTATGCTGTGATGCATATGCACCGCTTCTATCACAGTGGTTCCAATTAGTTCCAATTGCTTTAGCACACGCCTCGATACAGCCTGCTCGACCTAACGGTACTTACCTCTATTCCTGAGCATTTTCCACTAGACACTAGGTTAATCGTCATTCGTCAGAAACGGAAGGCTTATAAACATTTTGGAGCTTTTCGGAGCTTTTCATTGCTTGCAGAACAGCGCGTCAGTCTACATAAAGTACAGTGTTCTCTATGGTCATGTATATTTAAGTGCGTGCAAAACATATCATAATGTATTTCTGGATTAAATACTATAAATAATTCTGCATAATGTTTAAAGACTACGCAAAGACAGTTCTCTTGTATCTCACGTGGCAAATAATCATTTGAAATTGACGCGTCTGCGTTGCCGGCGGAAGCAGAATGGGCGAAACGGAAGTCTGTCTCAGAGTTATAATGGCGTCTACAGCGACCATACAATTTTCTTACGATCTGTTCGTTATTTCTCTTTAATCCATCGACGCTGTAAAACATTTTGAAGACTTTCTCGATTTGTGTATTTATCTCGTGTACATTGTAGTGTAAGGTAGTGCCCTGATTTGCAAAAGTCGCTTTACCTCCCTGCAACGGAAAGTGCTTCTGTGCGATTTACTATTGTCGAGTGTGTGTTCCTCAACGAAACTTTACCACGACGCTGCAGCAGGTTGTTTTTCACAGTTTTTTTCTTATTAAAATTCGTTTATTAATGTTTTATTTTGTTTTATATAAATTTCATTTGGTTTGGTGAAGTCAAACGTTTTTATAAATACTGTCGACTAACCTTCAAACTTACTTGTATTACGCAAAGATGCGGTTCAGTTGATTGAACAATCATTTACCATTATCAGTAATAGGATAGGATGATTTATGCTTTTCATGAAAAAAGTTGTATCATGTACTACTTAGGTTCCACAGTGAATCATTTCTTTTAATATTTATGCAGACTTTGCTCAAATATTTTATACGAGTTAATGAGTACACATAATTTGAGTCTTTTTGGAAAATCAAGTATATGTTTCTTCTTAAAAAAGACGATGTTTATTTCTATGTAACTGAATAAATTATAATAAATATTTTGTTTGCTTTCAGATACTATTGCAAAGATGGAAGCGTTATTACAACTTCCCTAAACTGTTGCATTAATTAATATGAATTTTCAATGTCACTCATGTGAAAAGTTCAGTCGCCATTTTTGAAATTAACCTTGTAAATTATTTATTAATTTTTCATCATGTCTGGGAACGCACAGTTTGCAAATCCACCTCCTTCAATAAATCTTCCTAATATGTCTGTCCCTCCTCCAACTGCGACTCCAAATTTATCAGCCCCACCGCCAAATCTTACTACAATTAATACCTCTGGAGGGTACCAACATCGGTATGCTAATCACAGGGATGGGAATCGTGGGTTTTTTAAACCGTTTAGACCGTATCATGCACCAAAAGTTGTGGCTGGTGGTCAAGATTCTTTACAAGATGAATTTGATGGCAAGAGACTGAGGAAATCTGTAATGCGCAAGACTGTTGATTACAATGCAGCTATTATTAAAAGCTTGGAGGTAATTCCAAACTTCTTATTCAGTAACTATAAAAATTTAATTTTATTTCATCGTATATATTTATCTAATACTCTCATAGATGCTATACGCTAGTTTGGATTGGCGATTGTAACCACTCGTGCTATATATATTTCTTTTAACATTTAGAATCGAGTATGGCAGCGTGACTACAGAGACCGGCGTGCTCTTCAACCTGATGTAATATATTACCCTGACCTGCTTCCACCACCAAGTTATGTTGATAATCCAATAAATGCAGTGACAACCAGATTTGTGAAAACGGCCACAAATAAGATGCGGTGCCCAATTTTCTGCATGGCCTGGACACCCGAGGGTAGGCGTCTCGTTACTGGAGCATCCAGCGGAGAGTTTACACTCTGGAACGGCCTTACCTTTAATTTCGAGACGATTCTACAGGTACAGCAGTCAATAAACAAAATTAAAGAAGCAACATACCAAAAGATATATTTAACTACCGAATCATTACTTAATCTTCTTGATAGTCCAGTATCACTAAATTATTCATATATATAGCTGACAGCTATCACAGTCATAATCAATTCTTTTTTATTTCCATATTGGAATTAAAAGTCGACCAGTTTCATGTTACTCACTTGTGTTAACAAATCTTTAACTAGCTGTATCTATTTATTTTGTTTAGGCTCACGACAGCCCGGTCAGGACGATGGTATGGTCGCATAATGAAAGCTGGATGGTGACAGGAGACCACGCGGGCTACGTCAAGTACTGGCAGAGCAACATGAACAACGTCAAGATGTTTCAGGCGCACAAAGAAGCGATTAGAGGACTCAGGTATATCATCCACCACACTAGTCCTTACGTCTATTGCGGCACTGTTGTCGGCAGTCCGTCTATTCACGCAGTAGTTAGGACACTGGACGTGGCTTTCGTTCTCTTCCTTTTCTGGTTTCACGTCATTCCTGATGCGTTGATAGTCTTTATATGGGTACACAGGTGATGCGTGGGCCACATACTGAAGTAACATGACAAAATATAAAAGATAGCATTGTCACTCATGATTTTCGGTGATATTCTCGGCTGACACCCGACGAAACGTAGATCAAGTAGGTACCGGAAGTGATTTCTTCGTTTAGGATGTTATTGGGGATTCTCATTAATATACTCAATAAGGCGAGAAATCTTTTTAAAAAAAGGAATGCGTTAAAGTCAGAGAAATTGAAATCAGATAAAAGTGTTATGTTTTGACAATCGGGTCGCTCTATTCCTACAGTTTTCTAGTTTCTAGAGCTGGCTGCGTCATTAGACAAGTAGATGGATGTCAGGGGTAGTCTTGTGTAGATAAAACTTGAAGGCGTGAATAAAAACTAAAATCACCACGTAATCGCATGGACTTAAATTATAATTTTATACTCCTAGAGCCGTAGGGACCCGAGCGAATTTATTTTACGCGGTTTTTCTTTTTATCACTGACGATTTTTCGCTAATAAAGCCACAACCGGTTTGTACCCAAACGAAACACGTAATATCCCGTAGAATCGTTATATCTATGAACTATTCGCGATTTGAGGAACAACGTGCAACAAGTGAGATCAGCCCAAACTCGTGAAAGGAGGTTCTTACGGCTCTCGGGTGAAAGAGTTAATACGGCAAGGATATTGGGCAAAGATGTATCGTAGAATTAACAAGAAGATAATAAAAAAAAAAAGTACAAATATATACAAGCAGCACCCAGTCGAGATTCCCATGGAATAATAAAAATAAAAAATCCTGTTTCCTTCTTCACATCATCCAAGTATCAATAAAGTTTAATGAAAACTTTGGCGTATCGCAATGATTTTGACAATAAAGCATTATCTTTCTTTGTTTTTGTGTTGCTCGTGTCCTTCGCAGATAGAGAGAACGAGAGAGAGTGAAATAACATAAAAAAGAAAGAGATATTAAAAAAAAAGATAAATACAATTCATGTATACCTCGATCATTTTTTTTTTGTGCAATAAATGCTAAATTTGAGAAAAACAATTTCGCTATTGGTACATCCTCCGGTGGTCATGTGGCATCAGAGAAGTGTAATCTAGGCCCCAAATCAACGAGATGATCCTCGACTCTCGTAGAGCCACAGATTCTATTTGAGTGCCAGATATGACCGTCGGAGATGGTTTTTTGTTTATTTACAATATTTATATCTACTTGCTCCTTTTCTTAATGACGTTTAATATAAAGACTTCCAATTTAAATAAAGACTTCCAATTAATGACAATTTAATATCATTCTTATATATATTTAAGCCAGGAACATCACAGATGAACACGCATATTACACCCTTGCTCATTATATTATCCTTCTACTATACCAATATCCGTACTTAGAACGATTATCCCACTTAATTCAGTTGATTTATATTTAACTTTTTATCGGCATAAACAGCATTCGCCCCCCCCCCCCCCCCTCGCTCTATAATATTCTTCTCATTGATTCTCGTCGATCGGATTTCGGATTAGTGTACGTCCTGTCGCTCTAGCATGACATGGCGATTCCGTTTAATCATCAGGACTACTGTAATGACAGAGAAAATCTCCAAGCATCTTTTTTAGTTAGATGACTGACTTCCATATCCAGTACAGAAGATCTGTAGACGTGTTTATTATTTTTTGAGAAATATATCAACTTGGGTACACTTAATGTATTCTGATTACGTATACGGAAAATCGAGAGAATTTGAATATTATTACTAATATTAATGATAATAATCGACAATGGGTATTAATTCTTCGTGATTGCTACGAGGCCAGGTGTTATTGCGCTGCATTCAATATTTTGAATATTCGCCACGATTGAATTCTAATCGAGACTCTGTTACGCGCCATTTCATTTTTTTCTCAATAAAGAACTTCCCCAAGTCTCTATTCCTATATCTATGATCCACTAGCGTCTAGATAAAAGAGGGAGAAACGTGTATATAAAAGTTTATTGATGCCGACAATGTAAATAAAGCGTGTCTGACTCTTACCGTCTCTCGTGCTTTACTAATGTAATAAAGATTGCATCTAATTAGGGCTTTCTCTTACTTCAATGCCATTGCTAAGTTGCTGTGAATAAATGATGTTGAATAAAGAAATTTTCATTATAAACTTGTCAGCGCTCTGTGGTATATAACTATTGTCTTTTTGGGCGGGTAGTTTCAGCCCAACGGATCACAAGCTGGCCACCTGCAGCGACGACGGCACCGTCAGAATCTGGGACTTCCTACGATGCCACGAGGAACGAATTCTCAGGGGTATATCTCTATCCTCTTTACGTTCATATCGCATTGCTGCATTCACCTGGAATGGATCTGCTTAGCGTAGACTATACTACGGTACCTGACTCCACGTATTGGACGCGGAAGAAGCGTAACGAGCTACAAGTGCATCGCTTCAATATTGCCAAGATGTACCTTGTTTGATAGTTTCTAAGGCATTAAGTGGAGATTACTAGGCCAAATATTAGTCATTGTTCACCGGTGAACGTAATTCGAATTATAACTTGGCTTTAGTGCGCGCTTTTTATATGAGGGCATGTGCCTGTTTGCAGAATTATATTAATTCATAGTGAATATGATCATAGAGCGTGATGTATTGTTTAATTATGATTGGATATTTAATTTAACAGTATACATGGTCGTTCGATTGTCCAGGTATTGCCTGTTCGTGCATTAGATAATTTTTTAATTGTATCTTAATTAGAATGTTAGGATCTCATGGTATCTATTCCCAGGTCATGGTGCGGACGTGAAGTGCGTCCATTGGCATCCGCAGAAGAGTCTAGTCATCTCTGGAAGCAAAGACAATCAGCAGCCAGTCAAACTTTGGGATCCTAAAACTGGTCAGTCGTTGGCGACGTTGCACGCTCACAAGTCTACGGTAATGGATGTCAAATGGAACGAGAATGGTAACTGGCTCGTGACAGCTTCGCGCGACCACTTGCTCAAATTGTTCGACCTCAGGAATCTGAGCCAGGAGGTACAAACGTTTCGTGGACATAAGAAGGAAGCTTCCAGTGTTGCTTGGCATCCGAGTCACGAGGGTCTCTTCTGTAGCGGTGGTAGCGACGGGGCTATTCTTTTTTGGCACGTTGGGTAAGTATATAACTTACTTATAATGAAGTTCAATCGCTAATAATAATTGTTTTGTTATTAAGTGCGGATAAGGAGGTTGGCGCTATAGAACAAGCGCATGACAGTATAGTTTGGACTCTTGCGTGGCATCCATTGGGGCATATATTATGCTCTGGAAGCAATGATCATACATCAAAGTTTTGGACAAGAAATCGGCCAGGAGATTTAATGAGAGACAAATATAATCTAAATACTCTTCCAGCTGGTTCTGCTGGTATTGATGACCATGAGATCGGTAGGAAATAATTGATAATGAGCTTCATTTAGATCATGTAATTTTTTAACAATACTATCTATGTTGCATATTTTAATTTTATTAGCTGACGAAGCCGCAGTCATTCCTGGTATGGGTCCTGAGGATAGAATCAGTGTCGAAGGCGAACCAGAAGATAAAAATAGTGGAATCCCAGGCTTAGATTTGGATCATACAGCGGATGAAGGGAAAAAGTTTGCTAATAAAAAGGTCCCGTACAGTAAACCAATCCCTAGAAATTTCCAAGCGCAATGGAACGAAATGGAAGCTGAGGATATTGAACAGGTTGAAGCACTTAATGCTTTTGTTAATCAACTTATCGAAACCACACCAGGGGCTGTACCTTTGAATGAAGTCGCTCCAAATGCTATAATTTTATATGGAAAAATGATTCCTGTTGAACGTAAGTGTCTGTGGGTTATTTCTCTGTGCGGTTTTGGCGTAATTATTATATTCTCGATGTCATTATTTTTCTTACAGCTGGCTCAAAATTGGCTGAGGCAATTGGAAAAGGAAACGATGCGATAAACAAGTTAGTATTTTCTGGAGAAATAGAGGAACTACGTGACGTGGTAGGTCCATCAGAAGATGTCGACGAGGCTGATGAATTTTTACACGACGACGGAGATATTGATTATACGAAAGTACCGGACATTGATCTTCCTCCTCCATTGCCTAGTTCGAAATTCGCACAGAATCCGGAATTACTGAAGACATTGAATCGTGGGGGGAAACGTAAATTCGATCAACTCATTGGATGGAGCGATGGGGGAGCCAGTGATAGAACTTCTAAAATACATCAACCTGTATTCGGTGGTTCTATTACAGAGGATTCACAATCCAGCGATACGGACTTGAGGTTCGGCGTGGGAAATTCTTTAAAATCGAATGCCATGAGTGGAGACGGTTTCCATTCCTCTCAGGACGAGGATCTTAGAAGAATGGCGGCAGGTGACATGAGAGGGATGAATCGAAGTGACGAAGACTTGCGATTTGGAGGTCCCGGAAGGCCGTCAGGAAATTCGGATCATGATATGAGAAATAGTTATGGTGATAAGGACTTCAGACAAATGTCCCATGGTTTTGGAATGAAAAAACCATCTTCGGATGGGGATCCTTATGGAGAGCGCGATGGTAGATCTCGTTGGGACGATGAGAAAAATCGTCCTGATGGTTCAAGAAAGTCTGATTTTCCTAGCAGCAATTTTGACAAGCGTGACGGTATGCCTATGGGCATGTCAGGCATGGGAAATAACACACCACACATGGGAAATAACATGGCGCACATGGGCAACATGCCAAATCATCATAACATGCAAAACATCAATCCCAATATGCTACCACCTATACCAAGTATGGTTCCTCATCCAAACATGACCCAGCATCCGAATATGCAGAATAAAAACAATCCGAACATGCCTCCGCATCCTAATATGCAGAACATGGACGGTTCCATGCAACATATGATGCATCATCCTAACATGCCTCCAGGTTTCGGACCAAATGGACCACCTCCTGGTAATTTTGGACCAAACTTCCGGCCACCCAACGGTAACTTTGGACCTAATCAACACTTCCGGCCAAATCCTATGGTACCATTTGCCCCTAATGCAGGACCCTTTAATAATAACTTCCAAGGGCCGCCCAATTTCCGTGGACCAAACCCTGGAAATTCGTCAAATTTCGACAGGACAGGTTTCGGATCGAACTTCAGAGGACCCAATCCCGGGAATCAATCCCAATCGTCTGGTGGGCCTAACAGCTATAACTCTGGTTTTGGAAACTTCGGCGGTGGTGGTAGTGGAGGTGGCGGTGGTAAAAATAGCCACAACAGAGGAATGAATCGTGGGTCAAATGATAACATGGGAAGAAATAATTACAACAGAGGTAGAGGTCGCGACAACGATCAGTCCCGTGGAAGTGGTTCTAGAAGCAGAGAGAATTATTGAAGTAATGTCGAGCATTACTTGATGACTGTGTAATTAGTACGACATACGGCGCGTCGTCAATAATTATGTGAAGAAGAACTTCTTTCTTCCATGGACCTATAATAACATTAATACTACTATTGCTACTCCTACTACATCTCGAATGATACACGGTATTCGACGAGGTCGTGAATTTCTTGGGAAGACGCGGCGTTTTACGTCGAAGGCCTTAAAATACAAACGCTTATCGTGATTCTCATAATTTGAAGTTTCACGACGTTGCACCTCGACCGTTATGAAAACGATACCGTACAGGAGTCAAAGAGCCTCGGATTGTCTCGGATATGTGTATAGCAAAGTGTATGACGGCTTTTGTTGTTTCTATGACATTTGTGTTGCATGAAACTACAGTAACATTCTTGGGGACAATGTAACATCAATCGATTCCTCAGAGTATTCACTTTACTATCCTCCCCAATTACACATTGTAATATATATATTATACAGTTAAGACCATCGATTATTATTCTGAGACAAAACTGTTCACAAGCTGCCTTGCGACGGATGGTTGTTTCACTAGTATCCTAAGGAGTGAGCTAAGAGAAAATGAGAACGCGTGAGAGACGGAGAGAGTGAGAATTTAATGATAGATATAGATTGATTGATTGATTCATAGCGTGAACGAACTGGGCACACGGATCATTGGAAATGAACAAGCTTTGTACTTGTCGTTAAAGAACGTTTCAACCGCAGCAGTTTACTTATTCATTAACAATAAAATTAAATGACACAGAGAGATCTAGCATTGTGATCTTATTATTTCTTGTTTTATGGTTTTCTCTATTATGGTTTGTCCGACATTTTTATATTGGAAATGTTGACATATGATGTTCAAAGTCATGTTCGCTTGACTGTAGGTTACTGAGAAATTATGTCTCTTATTCTCGGGAACATTGACAGATATACAGTGGCAAAAGTTAAGGTTTTTATTCCTCATTCTCTATTGTTTAATTTTGTAAAAAATGAATTAAGAATGATGATTTCCGTTGGATTCTTGAGGGTATTAGTAATTTAAATATTCCACAAAAAATTTTCAAAAATTAATGTTACAAATTCACGCATCCGTAACAGTCTTTTCATTGGTTTGTAAATAATTAATTGGACTTGCATTTATTCTTGTTTAAAGAGTGCATCTCTATTCTTTCAAGAATAATATTTAACCAATTATCCTTTTGCAAGAAGATCAAAATAACCAAGAAATTCGCAAGTTAAAAGTAAATCGCGCAAATGATCTCAAACGTAAGTATAATATTTTGAGCCTCAAGTCCAAATTCAGTACTATGTGTGTGAAACATATTTAATAAGTATGAAAATAAAGTATTCGGAAAATGATAATAAGAATTATTATGCCAATAAATCATAATAAAGTACTGTTATGATTTAAATAATTATTTCACAAGTATTTTTCACTTTGTGATAAGCATGTTACATCCGTCTAGCATTTGACATAGGTGGACCATAGGTTTAACCTGGTTTAACCTGTATTACTTAATTGTAGAACAAGATATTTTTGGGTTATTAAAGAAATCATAATGGGCAAAAAAACGAAAGGCGGAGGTGCAAATCTTGGTAGAGCTTTAATTAAAGATCGTTTCGGTACATCAAAGGCCAGAAGAACTGTAGCTGATCCATCAATGGTAAGGTAATGTTCTTAACTTAACCCCAAATAGGGATCCTGCTGTAAAAAATTACTTTACACGGATTTATCTGTGATGACAGCTTCACACCGCGGACGTTGATGATGGCTATGACTGGGGTCGTCTTAATCTTCAATCTGTTACCGAAGAAAGTTCCTTTCAAGAATTTTTGTCCACCGCTGAATTAGCAGGAACAGAGTTCCATGCTGAGAAGTTGAATATTCAATTCATTAATTCCAAAAGTGGTATTGGCCTTCTCTCGAAGGATGAAAAGGATCAAGTACTCGAGTCGCATGCAAAAAATAAAAAACTACTTAAAATACCAAGAAGACCAAAATGGGACCAGAACACTACAGCATATGAACTACAGACTAGGGAGAAAGAAGAGTTTTTAGAATGGCGAAGACGATTGGCTTTATTGCAGGAACCAGAAGGCTTAATTTTGACGCCTTATGAAAAGAATTTGGAATTTTGGAGACAATTGTGGAGGGTCGTAGAACGTAGTGATGTTATCGTGCAGATTGTAGATGCACGAAATCCTCTGTTATTCCGTTGTGAGGATTTGGAACATTATGTAAAAGAAGTCAATCCTGATAAGATGAATATGATTCTTATCAATAAAGCAGACTTTTTAACAGATGCACAAAGACAAGCATGGGCCGACTATTTTACTGAAAATAAAATTCGAGTAGCGTTTTTCTCAGCAAGTTTAGCTGCAGACAAACAAGACCGAATAGATGAACAGGATGAGGATCAAGATTCTGTGAAAAATGACCTCACTGACAGCGAAGATGAAGAAGAGAGTGACAAGGAGTCTCAATATAATTCAGATTTTTGTTCAGAGACTGAATATGAAAGTGCAGAAGATGGTTTTTCAGAGACTGATGTCAAGAAAGTACAACCGCTCAGTATAACAGAAAATGACAGTGAGAATTACGTTGACATTGTAAATAAAGAAACCAGACAGCATTCTGAACTACTTATACTAGAGAATGCAGTGCATGATTCATCTACAACAGTCTCTCCTTCTGAAGATTCAGAGAAAATAACGAACTCTTCAGAATTATTGACTAGAGATGGACTAGTCTCGCTGTTTAAAACAATTTATAAACGTAGAACTTATACAGAAGGTGTAACAACTATCGGATTGGTGGGATATCCAAATGTTGGCAAAAGTTCTACGATCAATGCATTACTTCTGGGTAAAAAAGTATCAGTGTCTGCGACACCAGGCAAGACCAAACACTTTCAAACACTCTTCCTAGACCAAGATTTGCTATTATGTGACTGTCCAGGATTAGTAATGCCCAGTTTTATTTGTACAAAGGCAGAGATGATCTTAAACGGTATATTACCAATTGATCAGCTACGTGATCACGTCCCTGCCGTCACACTCTTAGGAACTTTAATACCAAGACATGTTATTGAAGATTTGTACGGTATTATGCTGCCTCCGCCCTCAGATGGAGAAGATCCAAACCGACCACCTACTGCAGAGGAAATTTTGAATGCATATGGCTGTATGTTTATCTTATATATGCCTAAAATAATTTTTTAATTGGAGATAGTTTATACAAATTTACATTTCATTTTTAGATAACAGAGGTTTTATGACACAGAATGGCCAGCCGGACAATCCACGCTCCGCTCGTTACTTGTTAAAAGACTTTGTTAATGGTAGACTGCTCTACTGCTTAGCACCGCCAAACAGATCACAAGAAGAATTTCACACATTTCCTGAACGTCAAAAAATTTACTCAGCAAATAAGCAACAACCGCCTAGAGCCGTTCGTGCTGTTAAAGGAAGTAAAATAACAACAGAAGATTTGGATAAAGTTTTCTTTCAAAAAAACGTTCCTGGCGTCCACGTTAAAGGTGTTCTGGGTAAAACTATGGGTGTCCCAAAGAGTTCAAGTATCAGGTACATATAACTTATTATAGAAAGATTCCTTTATTTAGAATCGTCGGTGATTGCATCAAGTTATGCTTATATATTATTGACATTTGCTTTCGACACATTGTTCACATGCAAATCTTTTTGTGCATGAGTTTTCTATACCTACATGATGTTCTTAGTTTAGTGTAAAAAAGAAATTATTGAGATAGGATGCGTGCACGTTTCATAAAATATTTAATGGGCACATAAAATGAGGCACGACCGCGTGGATCCACATGGATATAAAAATTCACTAGGTCACATAAATACAATTAAATATTACATGTTTCAGCGAAGCGGGATCTGTTACGGAATCCACTCAAAGTGTCTTTTTTGAGGAGAAACCGTGGAAGAAGATAAATAAACACTCGAATAAGAAAAAGCGGGAAAAGACCAGAAGATTGTACGCCTATTTAGATCAGCACTGATTTTGAAAAACAAGAAATGGTGTTTTTAATACCTCCTGTAGCGTACATCATGCACTGAAATATAAATTCTCATTTTTCTATTGCTATTATTATAGAATTTGTTGGTTCATAGCGTAATTTTTAATTTCACTATTTTGTCACACTGTTTTTCTTTCTTGATAATATCTCAAGATTACTTTCTTTGTTTACACTTCACGTTCATAAGGTCTATGCAATGTTAGGGAGCACCTTGTTCTCGTATATTATAAATGCGATATCCGTATTCAGATTAAACTATTTTATATTCTACATTGTTTTGTATATTGTCCTTTACCCTTTTGCGATACATTTAATCCCGTTAATATTTTCGCTACGTCTTGCTGTTAATGATACACTTCATTGAACCGAAAGTGTAGATCCGCTTGTAGTTATTTTCGGTCAACATAATTCATTTTGCCAATTGTCGCACCGAATTAAATTTAAATATACATAATTTAGTAGTAAGCTAACTCAAGCTCCATGACGCCAGGTCCTGGATATTGAAGTTTCAATTTTTAGTAAAATACTACCGTGTGGAGTATCGTTCGCGCAAACTTTGATTCAAATTCATGGAGCAGTTCATCTATATCGTTGTCCAGATCGTCACTATTCGCCAACTGAAATTAATTGATAGATTAATAATCATTATTTGATGAAATCACATTTTTTTAAATATAAAAAATAGATATATACCACAGTGACCAATTCACAAATTAGAAATGACCCAACGGTTGCCTCTTCATGATTATCCTGAATGTCTATGTTGATCAGATGAACTGGTTGATTATCTTCTGGAGTTCTAGATTCCATACATTCTATTACCTGGTCATACACACGTTCTTCACATGTAATAAGAATGTCAAATTTATCTTTCGATAATTGAAACCGTTCAGGCTTTGGCTTTATACGACGGTTTCGGTCTAGCATGTGGAGCAAACCATTTTGTGTGTAGCTAGGAAATATATTAAGGATAATGTCGAATAAACAAACAGAACAAAATTATTGTCAAATATGCTGTTCAAAGGATACTATTGTTTGTCCTTCGTTAAGAGATCGTTATAAATCTCATCATAGGACATTCCAAAATCATAAACATTTGGACGGTCTGGTGCATTTCCTGGTAATTTTACTTTATCTCCTGTACCAAAAGACTTGACATTGAAACCCTTTTTACTGAAAAAAAAGAAAGACCTCTAGAGTTGGGAAAGTATTGTAAAAGAGTGTACGTCTCCAATTTTGGAGCAAGTTCATTTCAGCCTAATTATTACCTTAGAAAAGCATGAGCCTCCATGCTCCTGTTCATATTGCTTGAACATATAACTGCAACGCGAATTGAATTTGGCCCTGACATGATATACTTTTTGATATTTTATAAGAACAGAATAGTCTTGCCTAACCTCAAAATGGTTAAGCGTCTCTCGTATTCTTTGTAAATACTTCAATATTACAATAAATTATTTCTTTAATAATTCTTTGCTTTTATTTATTTTTATTTTTTTTTCTAAACCAGCGAACAGTACTTCGTGAGATATATCGGAATATTTGACTAAACGGCGTCGTGGGTTCTACTGCCACCTCGACCAATTATTGTCACGGAGCATAGTGTGGCATAGCGGTATTTCTCTTGACAGGAAAATATCCTTGTACTAAGTAGCTGCTTAATATACACTCATCAAATTCCAATCATTATCAATAATACAATTGATGTGCCAATTAACACGAAAGAAATTAACAATATTTGATTCGGAATTAAAAACACGATTTTTTTATAAATAGGTACAAAGATTGTACGAATTCATGAATGAAACAATTCCAGCCAATCCTGCCAAAGAATAATTGAGTAGCCACGCGAACAGTGTTATACATATATTAATATGGAGAGAAGAAACTTTCGAAAGATTTAAATTAATTATCAAAAAGAAATCTATGGAAACTTCATAAAACAATGGCATATATTAGAATTGAATATTATAGCAATATATTTTGTTCATGTACTTGAAATATTTGACTTTCTATCAAAGAACGTGAAATATAATATACATATCCCAGACAGCACAAGAACGTCTGAAGGAAGTCCCATGGATATTTTAAATGGATATTCCGCAAGTCCTAAGGACGTCCTGATAAGGTCTCGGGCCTTCCTCTGGATATCCTGAGGAGATGCAAATGTCTGAATATTCATAATCGTCCGAACATCCTGAGGAAAACCCACTGGACATGTTTAGGTGTTTTATGCGATTTTTACAGGAAGTCTTTATACCTACCCTAGAGAAGTATTTCTTTCGCATGTCGAGCTGTGTATTAGGAATGTACTTATATCACGTACAAACTTCAAGTCGAGCTAGAAGACGGTAAGTATACAGGTTGAGTTTTCCTAGACTCCGAATTTGGAAGGAGTCTCCGTATCTATTGGGCGCTCTATTCTCTATCAGATTAGTCCCACCATCCGGTTAAAGTCTTATACTATATGCTGATTCTAATTTAATGTATATTCCGTAATTGAACCACGATGCGGTTATTAAATTCAGTCCCATGACATCGACTGATTTTGTTAATGGTCGAAATCAGTCGATTCAATGGGCTAAAATTTAATAACTGCAATCCTGATTCAGTTACGGAACATACCCTCATTTATATTCAGAACTTTATATAAAATTATTTATATATATTATGTAAATGAAATCTAAAAAATATATAGAAATAAACTTATATACTTTTCACAGGACATCCTGCTGATCCTGAGGATATCCTAAGGATGTTCTTAATGACTTATGTCAGGACTCATAAATATGTATCCGAAGTGGGACATCTCGAGGTTATCCTAAGGTTGTCAAGGCAGTTGTGGGACAATCAGAATTAGGGAGGAAGCCATGTGCTATCTGGGAATCCATTATATTTCATAACAATAAAATAGTAGAAATATCAGATCCGCTGATTGGCAAGAACATCAAATTTTACGCGCAAACATCACCATGAACCAATCGGCATCGCAGAAAAGTGATAGGAAAACTTTCGATATATTTTCGATTTACAGTCAATTAATTCTGACATGGATTTTTTACCAATGGGTGAAAAAAATTCGTAATACCGATATAGAAGTAAGTTATATATTTCACAGTCTAATTAATAGATGCCATTAACCAAATGGTTAATTAGGGAATGTAATACAGCAATTATAAAAGACGCTCTTATGGCCATTCTACGGAAGAGCGCCTTGCATCCAGTTAACGTTGCGGTCATAAAAAGAATCCTATATATAAAATGAAACTTTTATGTACTAAAATATTTCAAATAAATCTTCCTATTCTTTTACCTATTTACTTTTACATACTTATACTATACAGTATTGTTATATATACAGAGTTAAAGTAATATCACAATATAGCTGAATTGAAATACTCCAGCAATTTACTGCATGTCTATCTCATCATCAATGTGTCACAATAATCGTCAGTTTGATACAATTAGTCATTAATTATACTTAACACTAATTATTTCCATTGACCTTTAGCCATTTTTGTTAGAATATATACTCCATTCTCTTAATCTTAATTTTTACTATTTATATTTTTCATTCTTATTATTAATTTTTACTGAGTCTTCCGATTAAGCATCGTCTTACTCTTCACTTAATAATCTGTTGTCTCTGCTTTACTTTGATTGTAATTTGTGTTCATCTTAAATTTAAAAGCGAACATAAACCTCATTTTCATTGAAAACGGTCTCTAAGAATCGTCATCGCTTAAGACCTTCATTCCACGAAGTTCACCATATTCGGTAGGACATTAATAAAGTTTCTCCCTACTCGTTATCCTTCAGTATACAAGACACCTTGTTAGGCAGTAAATAGCTTCTCCAGTATTTACTAAGCTATCGACACTTGATAATTTATCATTAATCATCGATTGATCCTGCTCTATTGCTCGTTCGTCATTAAAGGTACTTGCACAGAATTTCCGGTTACTCTGTTATCCTACTTAAGTTTGTACTCGCGTTCAACGAACCGGGTCAAGATCATGCTTCCACGGCACAAATAACTGAATTGTAAAATCGCGTGATATATGCTTATAAAATCTGAAGACTTTTTTAGTCGCTATATTTCATGTTGTATGTAACATATGAAACAATAAATTTCTCCACGAACCCACAGTATCCATGAACTACAAACATTTTTTATTATTTGGAATACCAATAATAAAAACTGTATAACCGATAGTCAAAGATCCGCAATTAAACATTTTTTTTCTTTCTGATTGTTTTATTCCCGTCGATTAGAGATGTACGCATAATAAACCGTACTTATAGAAAACTACTTATCAGTTTGAAGTTCAGCATTATTTTATTTGCCTGACCGTCACTGAATTGCAAACGAAACCTCCGCAGTCATGAGGTGAATCACAGTAATTTGTCGGCGAACTTCATGCAGTAAGGAAATAGTGAGGAAGGGAGAGAAAAAGTAGAATGAAAATAAAGAATAAGAAAGACTGCACGCTCTGGTTATCATAAAACTTGCTACGTTCAATGGACGCGATTAAACGTCCAATTAACTAATTGGAATCGACGGAAAAGGTAGTGGATGCTCTGTTGTCTTTTTTTCTCTGCGCCTACTCGCTCGCAGCTATTATTATTTAATTTTTCAAGATGAATACGCCTTAATATCCATTTAGATATTGGATAGTAGAAAATCCATGGCATTTTTCGAGTCGAAGCGTCCTTGGATACTTATCACGCGGATGGCGTACGTCCTACGATCGCCATTTTGGTGAACGCGCGATTCCTAAGTCTGGCAGAAAACACTCAAGGTTCGAAACGTAAAAAGCCTTGCAGAGTCAACTTGCACAGAAATGGCAAGGCGAATGTTAAAGAGGCATTAATTTATTATTAAGAGGCCGTATAGGAACCGCCTGAATATATAGAGCATCCATGTGCGCGTATACTTGTCTGATACGCAGAATATACACGAGAGAAGGGAAGTTCATATAAAGACGCAGGTTCTTCGGGCTGGCACAATCCTCCAGGGATCGACATTGCGTGAAGATCGTGTATCCTCTAGTCATTCGGTGTCTACCGTCTCTTACTCTTAGTAATCAGTTTAAAAATTTCCTGTAAGCCGTTAGAAAAATAATTAGTGAAAGCCACAAGGAGTTTCGTGCATCGACCATTAAATAAATAATTAAGAGTTTCCGTTTGGTTTTTCAGTGTTTAAACATGTGTGACGACGACGTAGCAGCTTTGGTTGTCGATAATGGCTCCGGTATGTGCAAGGCCGGATTTGCTGGGGATGATGCACCCAGGGCAGTTTTCCCTTCGATCGTTGGAAGACCTCGGTATCAGGTACAGTCCATCCTCCCTTGCGCCTGCAAATGTTTACAGATACGTTAAAGTTTTACAGGAATTTTATTATATACAGTCATCTCATTATTTAGGGTATAATGGTGGGCATGGGACAAAAAGATAGCTACGTGGGCGATGAGGCACAAAGCAAAAGAGGTGTTCTTACCGTTAAATATCCAATCGAGCATGGAATCGTCACTAATTGGGATGATATGGAAAAGATCTGGCATCATACCTTCTATAACGAACTGAGAATCGCACCTGAGGAACATCCTGTACTCCTCACAGAAGCGCCCCTGAATCCTAAAGCTAATAGAGAGAAAATGACTCAGATTATGTTTGAAACTTTTAACTCACCAGCCATGTACGTCGCTATTCAAGCTGTACTGTCGCTTTATGCATCCGGAAGAACAACCGGTATTGTTTTGGACAGCGGCGATGGAGTGTCGCACACTGTTCCCATTTATGAGGGTAAGCCAAGACCTATTTATACAAAGAATAATATAGGATTAAAATAAGAATAGAGATAGGACAAAATAATTGAATGAATGAAAATCGTGTAATGACAATTAATAAAATTGACCTCTCATTGGTCATTGCTGATGTGTATGACTATAAATGGAAAGTAGTTTTTAGAGCAAGGATGAGATACGAATGACCACCATTTCTAATTTGCCGTTCAAGAAATCCTTTTACGGTCATGATATTTCACGTGATACAAGGTCACGGTCCTTATAGGTGTAGTGAATTACGATTAAGATCCAAGGTCCTTCACGTTTGTGAATATTCCATTAATGGCACCGCAACTGCACTCACTGTTCCAGATACATTATTTTTAAATTGTCATTAATCTCACTCACTTAGGCTATGCACTACCCCATGCAATCTTACGTCTTGACCTTGCTGGCCGTGACCTTACGGATTACCTCATGAAGATACTCACCGAGAGGGGTTACTCCTTCACGACAACAGCAGAACGAGAAATCGTCAGAGACATCAAAGAGAAGCTCTGCTACGTGGCGTTAGATTTTCAACAGGAAATGGCCACTGCGGCTGGTTCCAGTGCTCTGGAGAAGAGTTATGAGTTACCTGATGGTCAGGTTAGTTATCTATTTCAGACCTTACCGCATCGTCATAGAGTCTCCTGACTGTTATATTATTTTAGGTTATCACTATCGGAAACGAACGTTTCCGCTGTCCTGAGGCTATGTTTCAACCTAGCTTCCTGGGCATGGAGTCTTGTGGTATTCATGAAACCACGTACAACTCTATTATGAAGTGCGACGTGGACATACGTAAAGATCTGTACGCCAATTCCGTCCTATCCGGAGGTACTACTATGTATCCAGGTATTGCTGATAGAATGCAAAAGGAAATCACGGCCCTGGCTCCGTCTACCATGAAGATTAAAATCATCGCACCTCCTGAACGAAAATATTCAGTTTGGATCGGTGGTTCTATACTTGCTAGTCTTAGCACCTTCCAGCAGATGTGGATCTCGAAGCAAGAATACGATGAGTCAGGACCGTCCATTGTACACAGGAAATGTTTCTAAATTGAATCAAATATCAATTCGGTATCGAATACAAAATTCAGGATAATCTAGAATTTCGATAACGGAAATTATTAATTTATGAACCTTAAGGTATATAGAAAAAAGAGTAAACAACGATCTACATATAAACGTTACAACGATTATATGAATTGACCAGCAAACTGCCTAACCAAACGACAGCCGAATGTAATAATCTGATAATTTAATATTTATTACATATATTTATTAAATACTAACGATTAAATTAGCCTGAACAATGATGGCATTCTTCTCGCGTGTGCGGTTATTCAATTTTTAATTAAGTCTATGTGAATAATTTTCCAATTTTAATTTGATTTAGTTTTTTTTTTTCATTTTCTCCACATACACTCAGTGCACTTTCAACTATAATGCAATTCCTTTTAGTTCACTGTTTATGACAGTGAGAACGATCATTTACTACACATGATTAATTGCCGCTGCTGCAGTACCTTTAACTCTTAGATGCCCGAGCTACTTACCGAGAAATAAGTACCGAGGCGAAAATATCTTGCGTGGATTAAAATTTCCAAAAATTGTATGTCACTCGAGGAGAGATGTATTATTGTTTTTGCTATTAATAACTCAAAGCCAATTATGTATAAAATGTAGCGTGATACGTTATACGTTTACTATATTAATAATTATTTATTGAGCTTGGTTTTATATGTTTCCTATAAATAAAGTGAATCACGTTAGAATGAAGTAAACTGATATTTTATATATTGATTTTTTTTATTTCTATAGAATATACTCAGCGATATATACATAGTATATTTTAGGTAGATCGTAAAAATAAAATGAAAGCATCTCATCTCGCGTAAGTATTCGTCACCTCGATAATTTTTTTGAACATTATATGGGGCAAAACGAATTGATCGCAATCGAACTCCCATTGTCAGCACAAAATGTAAATTTCATGATGACAAAGTAATTTATTTACAAAATCTCCAACAACAATGGCGACAAGATATAACTGATCGCCAAGTCCAAGTAAAAGTAAAATTGAAATAATTTCATTGGACGGTTATACATTAACGATCTTATACGAATTTAATTTATGCCGGAATAAGTACAGGGACTGTAGTAGAAGTTTTCACATTATTTTTTGATCCACCTGTATAGTTTGTTTGCTCGTACGGGTAGCGCCCTTCTCTTTTGTAAAACGAATAAGATAAAATATGTTTTATGTGGGCACAGTGTCAAAATTATAGATGGAGTTCGTTAAGGAAACGGCGATTGTCATTTTGAGAAAGTAATCAGCGTGTCAAATTGCCATAAATAGAAAAAAAAGAGATAATAATCAAGTACAATATAGTTTCACATCTCTCACGAAATAACACTACGCCGTTCTAACTCCAAATTGTAAACGTTTAAGTGAAATTTGACATGGCGCCCGTGAGAATGCGCGTCACGTATGCGCAGTAGCATCACTGGAATAGTTCAATGAAAACATTGAAACTTTACGCATGTCAAGTTATCATTGAAAAGTTTGTTGCAATAGATTTGTAGTGTATAATGGTATGTATATATATTTACATAAGATATGAACGATGATCCAAAGAGAAGGGGCTACTATAGATTCTGTCTGCGCTAC
Source organism: Calameuta pallipes (assembly GCA_030142375.1). Lineage (NCBI taxonomy): Eukaryota > Metazoa > Arthropoda > Insecta > Hymenoptera > Cephidae > Calameuta > Calameuta pallipes. Next base: position 485,216 of record JARQSW010000739.1, on the reverse strand, counting down.
AAATACATTTCGCGTCTACACAACAATCTTTACAACATATTTTTTTTTTTTAACCTTCTGCTGCACAAAGTACGTCTTACTTAGACCGTGATCTATACAGTCATCGTTTTTATTTTTGGAAGTGCTTCTAATCGATATTCTTGAAAATTAATGATAAATGATATGTTTCTTTACACGCAAGTAAGAATTTACAATATTTCTACAGCAAAAAATAATCTCCGAACGGGGATAATAATTTATAAAACCACATGATGTGTTTATATAATCCTTTTGCGTTTATGTATATATAATATATATTTATGGCGTTGCAAATAAAACAGTAAACACCAATTGTAACGAAATCTAAAAACAAAATATTCATTAGATGTTAACAGAAAATACGTCTCGCGTCAAAAAAAAAAATGGTAGAAAATAGACAATGTCAGATTACCGGTCTATCATTAATCCTTTGTATAGTGCGCAAATTTTATCTTTTTAGAAAAAGAGGGAATTGGAAAAGAAGAGAATAATAAAAACATCTTTGGTGCCTTATTTTACAGAGCAGTAATAACGCACGCGGGATTAAAAGGAAGGAGGGCTAACCAAGAGAGGGTAGCTATACTCTGCTGGGGTTTCGAATATTGGATGAGTGTTAAAAAAAAAGGAAAACATTCATTACTTAATAAAAGTTTATCTCCTAGAACTTTTTCTTCTACCTGTCGATCTTTTTGGACGACGATTCTTCGACCTCGTTGTATGCAACCAAGGTAATGTGAATTCGCTGCAACGAAAAAGCGATGTATACGCTGTAGAGATATAGAAACTATTATATACGCGTCTTACAAGTAAAAACAGTTGTTGCCACTTTGATTATAGCCATATACTTTACGATACGCAATCAACGTGCTTACCTGGGGGTAAAACTGGGAATAGGCGCACCAAATGCAGTGACTGGTAATAATGTTTCCACTTGCAGACCTTGAATATGATCCACATCCGGCCAGAGGGACGTAATGGCTTCCTCTTCAGCAGCCGATGGACATGGTCCGGTATGATTCGTGTTGTAACACGTTGCTTGATGATTCTGCCGTTCCTGCCTCTGCTTCAGCTTTTCAATATGCCTTTGTTCTCTGTTGACGCAAAGGTAACACATCGATCAGATCTCGTGGGATCTCACGAACCGTCTAATCGTTATTACACAAGAATAACGAGAGATACGAAGATTTCCTGTAGTGGAATTAAGAAATGATCGTTGATTATTGACCTTATCCTCTGTACGTCCCATCTCTTTCGCCGCCTCTCGTCGTTCTCCAGCTTCAAATGCCTCTTGTTAAAAATCTCGTCGTCCAAATTCTCTGTTCCCTCCATGGTGTAGCAGCTAGTGTAGATCTTTACCCTCCAGTTTGGAACTTCTAGGGAACTGCTCGCCTCCGGCGGAGTCGACTCCTTCAAGTTTAACGTATAATTTGGATCACCGACTGACGTATAGTAATGCTCCTCCGTCGATAAAAAGGATTCCCTTTTCATAAGAGACTTTCCCTTCTTCTCCGCTTTTCGGTTATTTTCATGGGATAAACTTTTGCTATCCAATATGGTAGAGGAAGTATCGTTGCTGATCGTGGAAGAACACGATACTCCACGTTTTCGTTTACTACCGGATAACGAGGATGGATCGGATTTTCTTTTCTTTTTTCCTTCCCAGTCATGCCTACTGGATTCATTGGATATATCTTGTTTGGATTCATGTTTCCCATGAGCATCCCCATGATCCTGCTTGACCGTGGTTATGCCTCCACTGGTATTTAGGCGTATTTTAAAGCTCTCGTTGTAATGAGGGTTATTGTTTTCAGTTTCATTACTCTTGTGATGTTCACTGGTCGACGGAACAGAATTTAATGTAGGTGGTGAGCAGGTACCAACGTGTTCGGATGGGACCGAGTTTTCAGAAACTTCAGTGCGATGCTTCTGCAGACTGACTCGCCTGTCCATACGTTCCAGGCGTAGCTTTAACTGTAACATAACAATAATAAAACATCGTAAGTGTCTACGTTCGATGATTCTAAAATATGAACGAATTCGAAAAACCCGCAATCCAATGTGGCAGGTGTCTGATAAGCAAAGTAGCGATATTTACCGACGGAGTTCCCTTAATCAAAACAGAAGTACGCAGCGTGTTCATATGTCAAAGACTGTAGCGCCACACTGCGAGTAAAAGGATCAAGCTGACCTTGACGGATCTGATGGTCGAATGACAATCGAGCATGTGCGCGTTTGTTTTTCAAGAATGTTTGGGAAAATGGCATCAAATCGAAAATGGGGAAGAAGAGTGGAAAAACTAAATATTAAGTGATAACAGTAGTTACGGCCGTGGTACGGTAAAATTAAAACAATGACACAAAGATAAGTTAGAAACAGAAGAATAACGATATAAGGAGATTCGATGTAATTACGCGAGATTACACACCGTTTCATTTTCTTGTCTAAGAGCAGCAAGGAGTTTGTCCTTAGTGACAATCTGTTCAGACTGTTGCTGGATAAGATCCAAGTGTAGGAGTAATAGTTCTTTGAGGTGTTTGACCTCGGTAAGGTCATTTTGTCGGGCCTCATTGCCTCTGAGAGGACTGACGCCAAGTGCCGAAGTGGCCGTCGCAGCGGCCGAAGCTCCTGCATCAGTCATGCTTGCGTACATGTGATCGAAATCACAAGGGAAACTCAGAATTCCAGCTTTGCTATCCTCGGCGACGTTCTGAAAGTCGTTTTGCACGGTGGTGCGGGCGCTGTTCGTCGCCGACGACGAAGACAGGTGCTCGTTCATCGCCGCGACCATGTTGTAGGCCGCGCGGGCTGCGAGTGCACTCGCTCCACCGACGCCCGGCGTCGTCGCCGTCGCCGTTCCTCCACTCACCGAGAGCGAGCCTCCACGAGAATCACGATAATCTCCACCCAAATCGTTTCCACCAGCCGTGATCGATGAACGTAGTTCACGATAATTTAATGTAGACCCCGAGATATCACGATAATCACTCGTCACACTGCCGGCGCCGGTAGCGAGCTTGTTTTCACCATTCACGAGTCGTGACGGCGAGGCGTTTGACATCTTCCCTCCGTGGCGCCGTCGCGGCTCTCGTGTTCATTTGTGGCCGCGTCGAGCGTACCACGCGCCCGCCCCTGGCTCATCAAACGTTCTCCTCCAGTAATCACTGACGCACTCTGCCCACTGCTCAACCTTGTCTTCCTAGTCGTCGTACCTCCTCGCCAGGGATAAGCCCACCGAACAGGGCCACCACGTTCCAAGATCCTGGAATATTTACTATCGCTCACCGATGGCGAGTCGCGCGAGCTGTTTACTGGCGGACGATGCGGGCCGCCGCGGCGTACGGCGTTCTCGACACGACTGACATCTGCCGCATGTTTTTGTAAACGCACCAACCATTTCCCGCCTTTGAGAAAGCATGTGACTTCCGAGGCTCCAAGTATAACTAAATTTTCACAATTCTACACCTCTTCTAGAGTCTCTTTATATCTTTTTACCCCTCGTGTCATTATGGTTCATCTATTAAAATTCAAAGAACTTCATTTATTCTATAGTTTGACCTAGTCCATTTGATGAAAACGGGTTTATCATGGTTTCGGTAGTGTATCCGTGTCTCATCTGAAATCAAAGAACAAGAATGGCTTCGATCTCGAATGACTCTGAGTGCTAATCTCGCACGCTCTCAAACTACGTTGTTGCGTCATGTCTAGAAATAAATTACTCAAGAAATGTACTGTCGAATGATCTTTTGCATATTTAGTGAATTTGCAATACCTACAATTAGACGCCAAGAAGAATCAATGAATTTTTATCCGTGCCGTTTGTAGATTAGGCAATGTTTTTTAATAAGCGTTTTTTGTGCCTTCACTTGTTGGGTACACGTGGACGGACAGGGATAATTGTTTATCATCATACATCGGAGTCCTTCAAAATATTTTATACATTCAATATCTCTGCATTTTATCCACTTCAGGATGCATGATGACAATCCATCTTTTTGTTTCCTTACTATTAATACAGAATATTATTTTACTGAAATAAAACTTTGTTGAGAAAGAAATAAACACGCAATGATGACAAATCACTAGCTAATGTCAGTTTAGATAATAGCACCATCTGACAAAAGACGGACGAAACTCAATGGCGGAATGTGATAGCAGCGCCGCCCTTTGATAAGTCAGGCAGTCATTTAATTTGAAAGCTAGTATATACATGTGATGCATATAAACACGATTTAGCCTGAAAAAAATTTCAAATTGAATATATCATGTTGACACATCATTTAATGGTACGATGTAAAGAATTTTCTTTATTCGGACAACAGTATATTGGCATCAAAAATTATGTGATTCCTAGCATATTACAGATCCATGTAACACGCGATAGGTAAGATGCGAATGTTGAGTTGTACCAAACAGTATTAAATTAAAATGAATTAATAAACAATAACTTCTTTTTATGCATGAATTAGTCGATAGGTGAAACATTAACCGATGGTATTGATGCTACAGGACTAAGAGTTAGTTAAGCTACAATCGACATGATTAAACGGTCGTAAATGTTGTAAAGATGCTGGTCTCAAATATAAAAGAACGTTCTACAACTAAATGCTACAACTGTGTTGCAAAAAACTTATTTTGTAAATTCATAATGTGGCGCTCGTGAAACTTGTAAACTCGTAATATCCTGTTGTAAGATCACGCTCGATTATACACGGTGAGAATTTCTTTTTAAATGGAATAGATCATATTCCTCGAGAAAGGCTTTTGTGGCCCAAAATTTTTCCCGTGATAATTGCAGCACGCGATAACAGTCTTTTCAAATATCTCAGTGAAATATTCGTCTCAGGTTAAAATAAAATAGTAAAATGGCGATATAATATTTTTCTTATAGTTAGCGGATGAATTAATTTATTTATTTCGAGACTCTAGAGTATAACATTAAATGGAAATAGTTACGATTTTTCTTGAGTATTCTGTCAGTTTTCCTATATACTCCTTACGGTAAGAAAGTTTGAACTAGAATACCATTACAAAACTGTTATCTCAAGTAAGAGAAAAATAATTGATACTTTTTTTAAATAACTGTCGTTTCGTTTTCCTTCTATTTCCTGAGATATATTCAGCATACGTACTAACTTCGTTATCGTTCTTAATAAAATAATTCTCGCCATATCGGAAAATAATATTGTTTTATGCCTCTTAAATATTATTTAACTATTTTTATACATAAATATAATTATTTCTATACTATACAATGCTATTATTCTATACTCCTTCATATTTACAATAATGACACAGACATTTGTACGCTAAAGATGCAATGTCCTGCATTCAGCCAAAAACGCTAGATACAAATTTAAACGACTTACGTTTGTCTGTCATGAGACATATTTTTTGAAGTGAAACTTCTTTACGGACGGGGTAAACCAAAACTTGGCGTTACGGAAGTTGAAATACTCTGAGGCGAACGGAAAGAGCAAAATTCCATTGGATCCTCCAATTAAGAAGGAGAAAATCGTTTTTAAAACCGGGCGTTTACCAAATCTCTACGATTTTGGCTACGTCTCATACATAGCAACAATACGGAACACGGTAGTTAGGGTTTTCGTAGTTTACGGATCACGGAACGGAGCATCGAGCATGCCGCGACTCTTCCGTTCCGTGCACCGTAACGGCTTACGTGAAAAAAACAATTGCCCCGCCAATATTTTCATACGTGAAATTTCATTACCTGTCAATATGGCGAACTCTATAGACGAGGTTATTATCAATATCGTTAGAGAAATCAAATTTCTTTACGATAAAAGTCATCGTGACTTTAAAAATGTTGCTAAGAAGGAGGACAAGTGGTACGAGATTTCGGAAGAGTTTCACTTCAGCCGTGTGGTCTAAGCGCACGCGTTTTTTTTTTTTTCTTTCAACTAGAATTATTAGGATCAGTATATATCATCATCGAAATACACTATTCCACTTTGCTAAAATGTTGGATCCTTGATTCAGAGTACGATTTTGCCAAAGAAGAAAATTTAAATATAAATTTGGTAACTTAGTTACGATCAAACGATGAATGAACTCTGCTCACAATGCCAACGAATTATTTTGTTCTTTTCGTGCTTAATCATCATCGAAATACACTGTTCCACTTTGCTAAAATGTTGGATCCTTCATCAAGAGTACGATTTTGCCAAAGAAGAAAATGTAAATATAAATTTGGTAACTTAGTTTCGATCAAACGATGAATGAACTCTGCTCACAATGCCAACGGGTTATTTTGTTCTTTTCATGCTTAGATTTTCTTCTTTTTTTTCCCCGAAATATATCAAGAAGAGTGAGTTTAGCCTAGTATCTCATTTTGTCATACGTTCACGATATACCGATATTTTCTTCTTTCTCTTCATTGAGAAGACGATCGTAACTCGCGTAGGTTATCCACTAATAAAATTGATGGAAATCGGTTAAAATAGGTAAAATCAATAAATGAAAAATAAAAAGGAAACAAGAAAAATAAAATAAAGAACCGATTAATGCAAAATAAAAATCTTTTCGTGACTAGAGTCAAAATCCTTCGAAATTTATCGATTCGATCTAAGATTAGCGCTTCGTTCGAGAATGTAATTTGAATTTCGATGGTTTTGACCAAAAATTTTTGATCCTGCCTTTTGAGTACGACACGTGTTTTGTGCGCGGTTGTGCGCTACGCGTAATTGTCTTTGGCAGCCGTTAACTGAATCTGCAGTGCCGGAAATAAATAGGAACTAAGATCAGCTTTAATTAAAAACGGGATTTCCTTCAGTGCGATTTTTCCTACCTGGCATTCAACTTTTTCGACTCCTCAAGAAAAACCCCTATAATCATCTAAAGAAAAATAGTCATTTGTGCACCGTCGCACCGATATGAATCTTACACTCTGTCATTTATTCCAATATCGCATTCCGGTTGAGAAATTGATTTGTTTCGCGTTTTTCACTGATACGATATCTGCCTGAACATGCTGCTAATTTCCTCCATAGTCTTGTTCTTCGTTTCCGGTACCTTCTTGTATATAAACACGGAGAACAATCCTTGGAGAACGGCGAATATAACGAAGACGTAAGGCCCGAGAACTTTCTGAAGTGGCAGGAAACCGATGGTGACAATGAAGTTGGCGATCCAGTTGATAGCGATGGATATTGAGGTCGCTGCAGGTTTTGCTGATTGATTGAACAATTCTGAGACCAGGAACCAGGGAATGCTTCCAGGTCCAGTTGCGAATAGTACGACGAACATTATCACCAGGAAGATAGACATGTAAGCAGCTATAGTCGATGATTCCTGCGAGTAAGAAAAAAAAAAATTATTTTAAACAATATAACCAATAGTGCATCTTATTAATTCTTTCAATACTTACTGCAAGTCTGAGACAAAAGACGAGGATGATAGTATCGAAGAACATTCCAACAAAACCAACAAGAAGTAACGTCTTCCTTCCAGCTTTCTCAACCAAGACCAGCGATACCACGGTCATTACTACGTTCATCGCACCGACACCCATTGTAGCGAATTTAGCAGCGTTCTCTTCAAGTTGAGCCATCACGAAGATCTTTGTCGAGAAAAACATAACCGCATTGATACCAGAAAATTGTTGTGCAAACATGATCATCACACAGATGATTAAAGGAATACGTAGAGCTGAATTTAGGAAGAGTTCCTTAAGCGTGACTCGCGGAATTAACTTCATAGATTCGTATTCAGAACGCATCTCTTCCATTTCGTCATGAACTTCAATAGTTCCACGTAGCCAGGACAGAGCTGTAATAAAATAATGTTTATGAGAAATGACATTCTATCATTTAATAAAAACGTACTGTATCGTTGTTTGCGTTAAGATTCTTACCTCTCTGAGCAGCCATGTCTTTTCCTTTGCTGAGGAGTAGATACTTAGGACTCTCTGGGCACAGAGGCAATGTGAAAACTTGGAAAATAGCCGGCACAATCGTCAAACAAAGTAAAAGCGGCCATTGAGTATCAGTACCCAAGAGTTGCTCTAGACCAAGGATTTGTGACACCAGGATCGATATTGTGATGATAAGCTGATAAACAGTACCAACTGCACCTCTGAGATGCGTTGGCGATATTTCAGCCAAATACATAGGTGCAAGACCAGCATTCAATCCGGAATTAATACCGATAAGCAATCGCCCAACTATTATCATCTCATAGCTGCCAACTGTTTTTGCACAACCCTCGAAGATTACCGCAAGAACGACCAAGATATTATTCAGCAGAAGACTACCCTTGCGGCCAAATCTATCAGCCACGGTGCCGATCAAGGCACCGCCAATCATTCCGCCAACGCAGAAAATCGCGACAGCAATTGACCAGATCATCGTGACTTCCGACGGATCGGTCTTCTCTCCCGTTCGATTTGCCTTGATTTCGCTGATCCAGTTCTCAATGAGCTATAAGAAGACAAACTTGTTTTTATTATTAAATTAACATGACGTACGTTAATGTGTCGCATATTAGATCTAAAGGAAAGTGACGTCTTTTCAAGGATCAAAAGTCAATTGCTGTTGATTTGGTGTCATTTTATTGACATTATGTTGCATGCTATATTCCGCCATATTATTACACAAGCGGTTATCCTGATAAGCGACAATGTGTTCTTACCTGTTGTGGCGCATTGACCACGCCGGTGTTGTATCCATGCTGGAAAGATGATCCAAGCGCAGCTGCTGTGATAGCGAATACCAAACGGCCATTCAAACCCTGGAATTAAAAAATGGATGTCGTCAATAATCAATGTCAATCGTACGCTATGACGAGTACATCGTAGTAAACTAGATTCGTGGGGGATCGAAAGATTGACGTGTATTATATATGTGCATTTCACGAGAGAAGAAACTTTTATTGACGATTCGTTTCATAGGTTTGTTTGCATAAGACTATTGAGATTAGTACTGATCATCCAATTGTCATGATTGTATTTCGAGACCGGACGACCAGAATCCACGATGGTGACATCAATTGGACTCGTTGATGCTAATTGATTGTTCGTTGGCCAAATATAGACTATAATACTAGATCCACCAAAGGTCGAGTCAAATTCATTACTTAGGACAGACGTGTGCTTCCATGAGGATTTCTCTAACGGGTGGCGAATAAATGACGTGAATTTATTATTGTTCAGGTAACCTTATAAGCACTAATTTAATCTATCTGTCTCGTGATCTGTGAATTTTATCAGATATTTAGAGTTATTTTCTCTTACAGAGAACCAGAGTTTACGACAACTTATTGGAAAGTTTTTAAAAAGTAATGACCCATGAAATTAGGCAACTTCAACGCCATGGAGTACGTAGATATTCTAAGGGTGGATCGATAGATAGATACCCCAAGGTTCGGATATGATGCAAGACATTTATTTGTTTGTCGCAGTATTATCATGGTTATAGTAATTAATGAAATTTTCGAATCAACTAGTTGACTGGTGGAAATTAATTATTATATTGGGCTACGGTAGTCATCGGTAATTCATATAATTTTAATTAAATTTGCGGTTGAGGGAAGGACGGGTTTAACGATTGACCTAAGGTGAGTTTACAGTAAGAGTACGGATTACATTTAATAAAATAGGTATAAGCCTGTTGTGTTATTAAATATGTAAAATTTCAAGTGTCATTTGAATCGTATTTGTCGACTGCGATGTATAGACGGTTGCCCGAGACTCAGGCGCCAAGATACGCACTGATACGTAAGGATTCAAATTGTTAAACAATAAAACCATATAATAGAATTGTATACAACTATGATTTATGGAAAAATCGATATTTCTGTATTATATAGAAATTTAAATTTTCGAGTAAACGGAGTACCGATAAGATTTTTCTATTATTAATAGTTTCAAAATGTCGATCCACAACAAATCAAAACCTTCCTTCAAGTCCAATAAACAGTTCAGCGGTCATTAAATGTTTTGGACCGCCGTACAAACGAATTGACTTAAATCAAAATAGATTTATGAATTTACAGATTTATATCGTCCAATCAAAATTACAATATTTTCAAAAATTAACGCATGACACTTCGAGTCGCAGTTATTAAAACGTTGATACAGAAAATACATAACAATAAAAATGTCAAAATCCAAGTAAAATTCTTACCGCTCGTCTGAGGTAAGGCATGTCAGAAGCCGATATTTAAGTAACGACGTGAAACAAATAAATTCGAGTACTCAATATTTCGAAAATCGTCGAACCGTCCAACCTTTGCAAATTATAATTCAGTAACACGCAAAACAATTATTCCGTGTATCAAACAATTAAAATGTAATAAATAACCGCGCTTCTTTCACTGTTCAAAACGGAGACTAAATTTTTCTTATATCGCGTAGCACGTGCCAAAGACTGCTGGTAAGTTGGTACTCTGCAGAAGCTCTTATAGTGGCTTGCTTCACGACTACATACGCAATGTACGTTGGACTGGCAGCAAATGGCGGACACGACCAAGGAGACTCCGACTGGAGTGGAAGGGCGTACTGACGTCCCTATACGTTACCAGTATTCACAGACACAACAGTTCTAGCTGCAAAGACCATAGGCGTACCCGTAAGATTATTGCGTGCGCCTGAGAAGTTGAAGAATGCCGAGTAAGTATGTATGATATCTACTTTGGCATAAGGCGTAAAGTGACACGTTGAAGGAGTGCTTGATTTTACACTCAACACATTTGTCTGTACTGATAACAAAGTATCGACGAGTGGATAACGCATAAACGAATGGATAAGAGTCCTGGAGGCGCGGCGATAATGGCATAAAATTATGAAAATACCAAACACGATGTTATCGCATTGTTGTAAACAAAACTAAGGGGAAAAATTACTTTTTGATTAATTGATAAATCGACAACACATTTATGGTCGACTTGCGACATGAAAACGATTGAAGTCCGCGCGGGTTTATCGTAGTTGGTACCCGACTTCGTGCAATCGCAACACGGTACAAAGTCCGTTGCCTGAAAAGTCATTTACTCTGTTCCCATCTGTCATGTTATTTTCATTATTGTTGGGGAAGTTCGAAAGGTCAATATATAGGATATAGCAGACAAGTCATAAATAAGAATTTTATAATTGTTTCATAGTAACTGTACGTTTGTATGACTGTTTGACGAGTCACAAAAATCCTGGTGTTATTTTCATGAATTAATATTCTCGTTTTTTGTTTCATAACAAAATTTTAAGGCACTTGACAAATTTTCTTTCAGTTTTGGCGTAAATATAATACCTGAAGGTAAGTTTCTAATTCCTCAAGGATATTCATCGGGTATGAATATTTGTTATGCAACTATAGATTTTGAAAGAATGTTATTATTGCATACGTATAGCGAATATATGCACGGACCTTTAGGTACCTGGAATGTTTTAAGAATATATTTAGTGACGTTAAGGAACCTGAGATGAATGCATCCAGGTAGTTCTTATGGCACGTGAGATGTAGCACGTAGACTTTCGTTTAACACTCTTATAGCCAGGAATGTTTGGCCGCCTGTAAGGATGCATACGATCACCATATCGCTACCCCGACATACGGTGGCAAAAGTGTTTAAAAATGCTTACAGAGAAAAATTAAAAAGAAAATTTCAACAGTACTGACTGTATGTCAACAGCAGATGTTGTGACCACCTGCCCACACGTAAACTTGAATTACGTAAAGCATCCAATATGTTGACAAAAAATGGTTCCAATATATTCAAGTCTTAGATGACACATATTAACGGTGGTGTAATTCATGCAAGTTTAAAAAATCTGTTATTGGTGACTGATATTTAGTAAAATTGATCGTATCGATCATCTGACCATTATATTGTATAACCTAAGTTAATGTTTATTAATATAGATATACGTATGACCAGCTCGTTGCGTTTCCAATGATTATTACTTGGAATTTGAACTGTTTGCCTAATAAGATATATGTATATGATGCATATACGATATGATGGGGAAATACATATAAAGATGTGTTAACGTTATTTTACGGGTCGAATGAAACGATGGGAAATAATCGCGCCATGAATGCTCGACGATTACCTTTTATAAGGGTTAATGGCATCGTGTCTATTCAACATCGACGATTACGGATTTAAATTCACGCGTAACTGCTGACGCTTAAAGAAGCATGGCATGGGGAAGCTTTCTTTTATAATTGAATCATTTCATTGTCTATCTGAACACAGTTTCAGGATGTTAAACCGCACGGTAAGGTTATATTAACAATTTCTTGACATCGTTATCGCATGGTTTGTATATTGTACTTTGCGAGCCTAAAAATTGAAACAAGAAATTTCCGTGAATTATATTTTGAAATATTTAAAATATTTGCGTATTAATTGACTTGTGATATTTTTTAATTGCTCACTATTGACAGTTTGAATTCACAAATGTGAAGAAGCAATTATTGGGAATGAGTGTTCATTAATTTTATCAGTGTTGAAAGTCAGTTAAGTGCGCAAAATAACATATGATCGTTAATCTCTCTCAATTTCGTGTTTAATATAATCACCGATGCGAACAGGGACGAAAGGTAGAAACGAAAAAAAATAAGTGAAAAAAAAAACAGAAAAAAAAAACGAAATTCTCAGAAAGATATTTCTAGGAGTCAGTTAAAAGGAATAAATAAACTCAGGGACGAGCCTTCGCCGATAGTAGTGTAAGTCGTAGGGGCTCGCTCGGGATATTGCGATCCTATTGGTCAGACTTAGACGAGCCCCCGAGCGCATAAAGATTCCATTCACCGTGACACGTGGAAAGGAAGAGTGAAGGGAAGGGCGCCTGAAATTTTCTACGGTATATGATTAAACATCCTATTGAAGAAAAAAAGGTGACGAATCATCAAACCGATACCTGATTCAACAATTTAAAAGATGCATATAACATATACGTTTAAATTCAAATGGCGTATAACTGTATAATCCATTCGGGATATTCTTATCGAGTGTGGCCTAATTAATAAGAATGTATCATTGACACGTGTAGAGAGAAATCTTTCGAAAACGATACTTCAAAGTTTCATTAATATATTTCCAAATTATGTAATACGAGATAATCAGTTTCCTCGCTGTGTAAACTTTTTTTTTAAAAGACTACAAATACACTAATGACCTATCATTATCTACAAGTTAACATCAATAGAAGCATAATACTTCACGTGTAATAGGATCTGTAAGGAAAGACAGTGGCGACGCCAGTGTTTAAAGGAGACCGTTTCGTAAGTTGCGCATGCGCATGGAACCGTGGCAGACCTATAAAAGTCAAGAATGCTGACGTTGTGAAAAAGGGAATGATGAAAGAGTAGAATCACTTTTGAATTCGGTATTTGCTCAGCGGATACTACGCCATTGGATTATCTCGTATGTACGCAAGAGACGGATAAACAGGAGAATAGAATGCTGACGCCATAAGAAGATCCAGACGTTTCGTTCGTTTCGAGACGGAGGTGTGTCTGGCGTGGAACTCTGTGATTGGCTGCAGAGTGAAACGAGCCTCTCCGTTTCACAGAGCAGCAGCAGCTGTACCGAAAATAGTAATGCGCCCCACGAGTCTCGTGGTTTCTAATTCCTTTTGCGCTCTTTTATTTTCCGCGTAACTGAAGGGTTAAATATAGTTATAACATCGTTCATCTACGACAAGTCTTTTTTCTGGGTATCGAAGACACTCGAGGACCCGATATCGTAGCAAATGTCACTCGACGCACATATGACGTCATATTGCGCGACATGTGACATCCTATATTTTATGTGTTTCTTTTTACATCACGTATTCCTTTACACAGGCAATAGGCTATATTTCGGTACAGCTCGTTTATCATAACTCTAGCAAACGTTCTACAGAACAGAGTTATCTGTAATACGAATACCTATGTATATAGTTATATACACGGCACAAGGGGAAATCGTACCGCTACTTCTATTGAACTGTATGCACGTTTCTGACAATTGAGTTAATAAATACATAATGAGAAATGTAAAGTGAAAGTACGTAGAAACAGTACTAGTGCTCTTTTCCGTTTTTATCGCATTATCGGTTGTAACTGGATCCTCGTACTCCTCCATATACCAAACAGCTGCCTAGAGAACGGAACAAAGGGCTTCCCCTTCCTTCTGTTTAAATTTTTGTTCTCAGTACATCGAATAGGATAGGATCAAACGTTCATTATACTACAATTTGGGTATAGTCAAATTTTTCAGATAAGTCAATTGCGAGTATTTGCCACGACATAATGGCGTCAGCTGGGAGTTGAGAATGTTACCTGAGAGAAAACCTGAACTGTAAATTTCGACATAATATCTATATATAGCTAGTCCATAGTTCGTAGAGCGGTAGATGGAGGAGGTAAGGCACACGTCATACATTCAAAGACATTTCAATAGGAAAACAAAAAAAAACGAGGTAAAGACGATTACGTCACGATTTAGGTCAAGAAAGAGGTTGGGCTATGTTCAATATACATATGTTAAATATATTCAATGTGAACATAACACCTGTTTGTAATTACTTAAAGAAATGTGTAACGTCCTTTTTTTTCCTCAATACAATTCTCAACAGTAACACTCATTGTCATTGAGTTTCGTACGTTACGCTTACGTCGCTAAGTGACGATGCGACCTGTTGCCAACCGTTTTCCGCATCTGAATTACACCGCAAACGTATTATACGAAACAGAAAAATCTTCTCGTACTTCGTTTCATTCTCTGATGTGGACAGACAGTCACAAGAAAAATGCGGTACGGTACAATTCTTTTAGGAGCACACTTCTTTTTGTGAAACAAATAACTCGTTTTTCCTACTTCTATATATGCAAATTCTACTGCTACAAGTGTAAACCGACTGAACGTTCTTCTTAAGTGATTATTCAGCAGAAGTCTCTCTCGAGTGGGTATAATAAAAATTTCCACGTGAACGGGTAATATGACTAAGAATAACAGAAGGTGGCAATTAATATTATTAAATTCATATATAACACTTGTTCAATTAATTCTTGAAATTTTCTATAAAAGGGAATGATTACGCATCAGATAAATTTATAGTGTCGTTTCAAAAGATGATGTGTGTGTGTGTGAGATAGAGAGAGAGAGAAAAGGATAGACAGAAAGAGAAACAATGACGATCACGAAATGAAATAGAGAAAATGTACTTGCACCGACTGTACTATATCTTTCTCGAATTCGCCATTATTTTTGCTTTTGCTTAAAACGGTTTCTTTAAATAGAATTATTTTTCATCGAACAAATAACGGACGAGCCTATATGCACGTACGGTAGATGCGTGTGTGCATGATGATTCAGTCACGCTCAAAATTTTCACTGACAATGAGTCGTAGTAGCCGATGAAAAAACCAATAACGATGTTTCACTGTAGATTTATTACGTTCCATAAATTCAAATAATGTTATCAGTGACGTTTAGAAATAGGAAAATTTTACTTTTATTTCACAAATTTTCTACCGATTATCGTACAGCGACGTCATTCGAAACGATAGTACGTATATATTATTCGCGCTATTATAAATCGTATTCATATCCAGATGAGTGCAACGATCTTTGATGTTTACATTGCATAAGAAAACCAAGTCTACGGATAATCAATAATAAGGATAATTGACAGTAGAATAATAAGTTTTCTTTGCTAGAACTGATCAACGGGATTAATAAAAAAAAAGAAAAACATCGTTTTCCGGTCTGTTATTGATAACGCGTGAGATTGTCTGAGCGAAAAAAATCAGACACACAGTATATCCCTCCTTTCAGGAAAACACATGGTTATCATTTATAGATTAAAATACATCCGCCCACAAAATAAAACGATGAAGCGAATAAAATAAAAAAATTACCTTCATCCGACTCATATTCTCCGAATGGATGCGAAGGTTTAGTGGTTCACTTAAAAAAAAATGTTTTTCTCCAAAGTAGGTCAAACAATTTTTCCTTTTTTGCTTTAAAGTAACTATGAAAAAATATGTTGCACTTCAAAATTTTCTTATCCCGTTATCAACGGCCTTTTTAAATCGTCCAGTGCGTTCTTAGTGAGAGCGTACGAGCTCGAAGCTGTCCAATGTTTCTCGAGCGAAGGTGCGCGAAAGAAAGGTTGAAACCAACTGTGAACCGATGTTCGAGGATACACGCGTCTATTGGCGAAACTTTCAGGAGAAGTAGTGGTAACGTCAACCCGACGGTGGTTCATGTACAATTCCTGTTCGTAAGTTCTATACGGTTGAATACACTCAGCTCCGCACGCATAAAATCCCCACTACGACCGGACGCTGCCTGTTAATGAACAGTGACTTTCATGACGTTTCAATTTTGTAATTACGTATATTGAACCTAGCACGACGTCCAGCGCGTTAGAGCAGCCAACAACGAAATGACCCCTTATCTTCTTGAGGTCATTAATATACCCGGAATCAGGCACGATTCAACATTTCTCCTGTGATATTAGATCACCTACTGATAATATTGTGATAATACATATTATGGTAGTTACAATGTATAGTAATTTCACGTGTAAAAGATTCTGTCGAGGGGACTCATGTATCTTAAAAGTCATATGAAGTTGGCCCTTCGCAAATTGATTTTACTTCTCGACGAAATATACGCAGGAACGTTATACCACATAAATTTTAACTAACTCGGTGAACACGTCCAAAAGTCGTCTTTAAAACGTTTGCTAGTATTATGCTATGGACATCTTAAAAAAGACTTTTTGATGTATATTGTCCGAATAAGGTCCACAGAAAGTAAACTACTAGTTATCATAATGAACTTGATAATTATTAAGAGACCAAATTTTCGAAAAAATTTAATAATAGATTGATTATTGGATGTCCTCGTGGATAATAGAGGGTAGTCGAAGTGAACTTTATTGATTATGGATAATAACAGTTTAAGCAGCACTGACATAGAGATTTGATTATCTGCCAATAGCAGAGGCTCGTCAGTTGCGTTGTACACTTATACCTATACTGGTAAGATGAGTCTCATATTTAGCGACGTAATTAAGAATAATACACCGTATAAGCAAGCGTGTGCAAATCAGAATCAATTAACTGTTAATTAATTGAAAATGACGAATTTAAATTGTCAATAGCTAATTGTTCTCTAATTGTATACCGAAATATTTACAGACTAGAATTCGTTCGTTATAAAATTAAAAAAGAAACAATTCTACAATGATTTTCCATAACATCTCTAATTAATTCACATAATCGGCTAATCAGTGAAAATCAATTTAATAAGTATCCGTCCTCTAGATCATGCAACAGTTTATGCACCTACGCGCGAAACCAGTTGGCCCTGAGCGCAGTTTTCATGAATAATTCCGTTGTCCATAGTTCACGACTCACGAGACGGTCGGGTAACGTGCGTTGTAGGAATGTCGACGGTGGCTGCCCCGAGTAACTTTGAAATTAGATAAATTTTACGAAAATAAAAGTTAATTACTGAATATTTAAATATACCAAATTATAAACTGGTGTATAAGAAGTGGTCAAAGAACGCTAAGCGTCTTGTCAACAATGCTTGCAAAGTCGGAAACGAGATTTGTCAATAAAATGATAAACACTAGCTAATCATACCCAGCCAGTGCTAAATGTGTTCTATATATAAGAATCCCATAGATTTTATATTTGGATATCTTTGGAAAGTTTTTGAAAATCACAAATGAATGAAAAATAAATTGCTCGCTTATAGGGATATTGTATGTCTGCACAAAAGATCCTTAACTATTATTTGTTCAATTGTCAATTTAATATGGCTTATTTCCTTGCGTATTTTTATCCGTTATCAAATACTCCGCGAGACAGAATATTCTCCTTGAGAATAACGATCGGACTGTAAGGCATTTAAGGCTATACGTAACATCGTGAAAAAAATTTTAACTCGTTTCAGATCGAAAATTCGGTCTATTTAAGGATAGAAAAATTTGCATGACACGTCGGGGCATTTTTTTCTCTCTTTTACATAAATTCGTTATCTTCCGTCAATATTACGTCACGGGTACTCGAGATGACCGAATTCGTTTTTAAAACATCATGAAATTAATAATCGGTCCATACGAAAGAACGTATAGAAATATTTTTCATTGGAACATCTTCAAGTATTCATATTGAGTAACAGTGTTTTAATTACGTGTATTACCCGCATTTTTTTAACCTTGGTATATCAAAGTTAGTGATCTAGAATTCTAGATACATATATGTACGTATAGTGAATTGTAACAGCTAAACTAAGGCTGTTTACCTAATTGTCTTCTAATAATATGAATCTCCCAAAAAACACTTACGTGTAAAAAACTACGCCAAGTACAGGAGGGCTGTGAATTCCTCTAATAAAAAGGAA